>JAPMOR010058633.1:403223-617174 GCA_026543865.1 Argiope aurantia | reverse complement strand
ATTATTCTTTGAGATATTACATAAATTATGAAAAATATTTTGTAGTTCACATAAGACTTATATACCGAGCGATTCTGTTTGCAATACTCATATTCAATAATAATAATAATAAATAAATAACAATAAAGATGATAAATAAAATAAAACGCTTGGTTTTATTAAAAAATATCTTTATATTAATTGCAATTTCATCATTTCCACTTTAAATTCAAGTTGAAGTTTTACTGGAAATGACAACAAATTAGCAAAATATATATAGTAAATTGAACGAAACGATCTAATCAACAGTATAAGTTTGGTATGACTATCAAAATTTGAAGATTAAAAATGTTTTGTTTGAGAATCTATTAAGAGACCAGTTACTTAAAATATTTAATTGAAAATTGTAGCGAGCGGTATTACTGGCGAACCGGCTGGTCTCCAAAGGCGGCTAGTATTTAATAAAGTGGAGACCCTCCCCCTCCGACTTAATACTGAATTAGACCTTGTTTGTTCCGTCTTAGTATTTAAGCTTGACGTCCTTGTGATAGATGAGAAGTGTCCCTGTATATAATGAAGCATATAACCCCCGTCCTACTACCCCTTTTATGTAAATGCGTGTTAGTAAGAGGGAAATCAACTTTCACTGTGAAAGGAGATTAATTGGATTGCGAAATTGCTATGCTTCCACCTGCTCTTCTAGCTGTATACTTTCTCGTCTATTGACCATTCTCAGCAAACTTGACATATCGCAACGGGTTTACAGTGTACTTACTTCTTTCGTAATTTCGTGTGTTTGCATAACTAGAAAAAATATCTCTATCACATTTGTTTATGAGCTACGGATATTGAATGAATAATTCATCAACTGTGTAAGACATTTTTTTCCAGTTGAGTTTAGTTAAGAAAACTGAATTATTCAACGACTTACAACATCAATGATTTCCCGCAAAAAAGCAAAATCGACTGTTAAAAAAAAAAAAAAAAGATGTCATTAATTTTTCTCGCAATTCTTTCTGGGAAAATAGTCAGTGGTCAAGTGTTGAGTCATTATAAGATAGTACCCGTTCTCCGATTTAACCTTAAAAGTAATAACGTAGATGGATAAAATAAAACGCTGTAATTTGTTTTCCTGTAATAAGTTAGTCGGATCAGTCTTGTCAAACTTCTTATTAATGAATCTTTTATCTATAGCTATCTCGCCTCCGAAGTGATTACTTCAAATAATCTGTTTTTTTAATGTGCTTGCTTTGTGTATGTAATAACTGACCGCTCAATTATTCATTATTCTTTAAAATTAGAATTTTTTTTCTTGTTACTAGAGTCTCACTGAGAGGAAGCCAAATTAGTGGTAGAGTTCTGTTTTTATTTTCATCTACATTATACAATAGGGTGGAACGAAAATGGTCTTAATTTTTTTAAAAAAAAGATTTTAGGTTGGTACTGGTGCGAAAAAAATGCCTTTTAATTTCGAAAACAATATTAAAAAATTTGGTTGCAATATTACGTTATCTTCAGCTGATGCAAAAAACATAAAATTTGTAAAAAAAAAAAAAAAAAAAAAGGAAATTTTTAAAAAAGGCATTTAAAATTTTTTCTTAGATTTTAATTTGGTAATAGTGGTGAAAAATTAGCTTTTAGGTTCAAAAAGAAATTTTAAAATTTCTGGTTGCAATACAACAATATTTCGAGGTGCCGAAAAGAGCCTGAAATTTATAAAAGAATTAAAAAATTATAAACTTTGATAAAATATTTTTATGAGTTTTTCGTTCATATAATGTTACAAAAGATGATTTTGAATACGTATATAAGCATTACAATTGGAAAAAATTATTAACTATAAAGTATAATAATAAAAAAAATATCCTTTATGCCCAATTTTGTGTTTCTTACTTCTGTATCCTTGATGATTACAAATATTACAATTGCAAAATATTTGTTTCTACTTCATTGACCCATTAAACAATTTTTTTAAATTAAATTTTGGCATATTCACACGGGAGTCAATTTTTGCTCTTATGTATCCTTCTCTTGCTATTGAAGCACACACATTTTGAGCCGATTCGGTCACCAGTGTCGCAACTCTTTCCACTGCTTGCATGTGACAAGGAAGCCAGAGAAAGCCGATAACCGAGTCCCCTATGCTATATGGTCAGATAGGTACCAAATGATTCAGATGCCTTCTGTATAAAGTTTTAACTTAATATTAAACCGCACAGGCACTTGGTAGTTTTATAGCTTCTTGTATATTTCATGTGTCTGGTTGGCTTGTCTCTTTTAGTAAAGAACACTGTTATTCTTCAGTGTTGTCATTGTCGCCAGTAATCGTTTCTGATGCACTAGTATTTTTTGCCCGTTCTTGATTAAACTTAATTATTTTCTGTAGTTCTTTACTCCGCCTTGCTTCTTTCTTCCTCAAAACGCTTGTAGTAGCAACATCAATATTACCTATAACCACTTTCCTGTTAGGGCATCGATCGTTTAGAACCTTTTATTCCATACCTGGGACTTTTTTTATATATATACAAGTTAGCGATATCAAATAAACGTCCAGCTTCTTCTCTAAATTCTGTGAGGTTGAAATTAAATTTATCTGAACATTTTCTTCTTTTAGACTTTAATAAATTCCTATATTTAACACGATAAGCTTTTACTATTTGTGAAATTATTTACTAGAAGTAGCGGGAATAGAAGCTCTTGACCATATTTGTTCTATTATGGGAACTAAATTGTCACATATTTCGCTTACAGAAGGATCCTTCTCTGTAGCAATTTTGAGATTATGTCTAATATAACAGTAGCACTAGATTCGTCAGTAGTGTGTTCAACTTCAAGTAAATCACTAAATTTTCCCAAAATAGAACATTCCAATATTTGTCTTGTCTTCATTAATTTAGACTGAGTCATTTTTACTCACAGCAAAGCACACAAGCTCAAACTAACAAATCAGTTACGTTAAGCAGTTGTATAATAGACGGAGGGGAGACGCCAACTCAACTGAACTCGGCAAAGCTACTGATTTGAAACCATCTCTGTCCTTGTCACCGGACACAGACAAATCTCTGCTTACCTCAATAACAACCGTTCTGGCGACCACTCAATACCATGCCAGTCCAATAGTAAAACTATTTTTATATTTTTATTCATATGACAAAGCCTAATGAAAGATTTTTATTTCATAATCGATGCACGCAAAAATCCTTAAAAAGTTACAAAAAGTGTATTTTTATGAACCTTTAACGGTCTTACTGCACTTCAAAGTATACTCTAATATTTTTAATAATTTTTATTTATCTTATCTATACTAAAAGGAAACTTTTCGGCGCTGTTACAAATTAAAAGTTTAAAGTTGATTATTTCGTAAAAAACTTTAAAATGTTGCAAAAATTTCAATTTTGTGAAACTTTAACGTCCTTGCAGCATTTCAAGGCCTACTTAAAATATTTTTCATATTTATAATTTATTTTATATACGCCAAAAGGCAACATTTCCGCACTATTACAAATTAAAAATCAAAAATTGATTTTTTCGTTCCACCCTATCACACAACATGGAGTGTCTTGTATTCAGCTTCGTAAAACAATAAAGCGATCTGAATTTACATTTTTTTTTACATTTTGTTCTGCGCAATTGGGCCAACATTCTAAAGGCAGATTTGCAGTTTTGGTATCATAACTGTGCTCCAAATTTAATCATTAAGAAAGTAATCCCACTGGTATTTTCGTATACGTAGTATAGAGAAAGTATAGTAATCAAGAAAAAAGAACTCCGTATTTTGATGAATCTCCAGTTTCAGACCTTCCTGAATTCGAAAAACACATTTTTGGAAAATATCTGTCTGCCTGTGACAAAGATAGCTCGAAAACGCTTTGAGCTAGATGGTTGAAATTTAGTATATGGTCTTTACACACAATTTGAAGATTTTTGTCAAATTTTGAATAAAATTTTTTCAGAGGAAGTCCGTCTGCCCGGCTGTTCTTATGCAAGTTAACACGATAACTAAAAAACGAATAGAGCTAGATAGACTAGATTCGGTACACAAATTAAACATTTATAGTGTAGACACCTGTCAAAGTTTGAGCCAAAACCAACAATGGGTTGACCATCTGTCGGTATGTACTTTCAGCAACATGTAAACGGGATTATTCAGAAATTATATATATCAAATTAGTTATGAGATTTTGTAACCACAAGTGCAGTTTTGTGTCAAATCTTTATTTCAGTCGATTGAGAAAAACGTGTCTAAAGTAAAAATTCTAATTTTGGATAATAATAATCGCCAACCAGGGATTAATCGCCAAAAACTCGCCAAGAATAACACGATACATTCATCAAAAAATTCTAAATTCACGCCAAAAGTTAATATTTTGTAACTATTGTGTGTCATACAACGTTCTCTTGCATGACAAGTTTATTAGAAACATGTTGAAAGTTTGGGGAAGACTACAGCTGCTGATTGATAATTGTATTCTCATAAATTCAGGCAAACTGAAAAAAGAGAACTGAATTTGTATTTTGGACATTTCCCTCTGGTGTGATTAAGTCTAGATTCTAAAAAAATCTATGGTTTAGGTGTGAAAATGGGCAACAAATTTATCTAGTTGTTTACATTTTTGAGTAATTGTATTCACATGCAAACAGACAATTTCTCCTTGGATACGGATGTTGTTCGAAATTAGATTTGGATCTACAATCCTGGTGGCAAGACCATATTCAACAATTCATCCATTTAAACTATTGCGCTTTTAATTTATCATATTTTTATACATACTTTTAGATAGATTGACAGATATTAACTGATGGATTTGGCCCAACATGTTCACTAACTGAAAGTCATCTCTAACTTGTTGCGTTTTTGAGTTATTGATTCGTGCAACCGGCAGATATTCGATCCGTTTATAAATCTTGTCCAAAATTTGACAGATATCTGTAATAGTAGCGTGAAGTCCGCATGCCATATTTCATCTGCTTAGTGTATTGTTCTTTTTGAATTATTGTTTCAATAGAATAAACAGATATTTCAAGAAACGTTATTTCAGACCCAGTATTTCAAAACGTTGAGATTCATTATAATTTCGAAATTTAATTTTTGATAATTGCCATTACTTTTGTAAACTAAAGAATATAAATGAAATTTAGCTGAAATAATGTTTCCAGTGTTTGATTTTTGACTCTTTCCTCTCAGAAGTTGAAATGTCATTATAAACAAGAAGTTGCCAGTCTGCGATAGAGCATTTCCTCGTTAGTCAGTAGGTCATCATTTACTTAATTACCATTAGTCTTTTGTTGGTGAAGGCCACTCTGAACTGGAAAAAACCTACAGCCGCTTCCATGGAGTTTTTTTTTTATATATATATATAATGAGAAGATTGGTTTTGTTGAGTCCTCGCAAGTGGGTGTACTTTCTCAATTTTGTATCGGACCAAGCGCACCATTCTGTTTTATTTATTGGAGTTAATTTGGTAATTTCACAGAATTTAGGTTAATTTGCAATTTTTTTCTGGGAACTTCAAATTCTTTTCGTGATGCGAAGAATTTTGGATTCTAATGAAATCGGCAACTTTTCAACTTGTCATTACCAATTAAGTCATTAGCAACTTCTAGAATTTGGTTCGTGTTATCTACGACACTCATTTGAAGAATTGCTTGGAGAAATTGTATAATATAATCACCAATCTATATAATCTTACAAAACTTTTCTCAATTTTGTTAATAAGCACCATCTATAAATTCTTCAATATCACTGAAGTTTTTTGACATTTATTAACTTTTGATTTTTTGCCGTTAGGGAACGATAGCCTTTTTTGCTAAACATCTCAATCGGTACTTTAAATAATAATTTAAAAAAAAGCTATTACGTGTTTGAGGACAAAAACTTCTAGTTGCCTTCGTCGCCTAAATTCAGTAGTCCTCTAAATTAAAAATTGTCTGAAAAACGCCGCTATGAATCTAGAAATTCAATGTTTCTCTCATCTCAATTTATGTATTCAGCTAAATTCTAGAAAGGGAACTCAAAGAAATCTTTGCATATATACTTCAAACGCTGATATTAATTTTTTTTTATCTGGATACTTTATAGTAGTTATTTAGAGTTGAGATTAAAATTTCTTAGCAACTGAATTTGAAAACTGTAGAACTTAGAGGTATATGTTTTTTCTTCAATATGTAGAACAAATAGATGCTGGTGTAGCCGCGGATAAAGTGGCTGGTAAATAATATTAAGTAAAAAGAGAATCTTTTGATACCATAAAATAGATATTTATTATATTTTGTTTGAAAAAAATTTAATGATATAAATGTGCTTAAAAAAGTATTTTGTTTATTATTAGCTGATAATCCGTGTTGCTCGGAATTAAAAGGCTTTGATGTCTAATATTTTTAATATAAAATCTACTTTTGTATGATGATAAAGTTGATAATATTACAACACACAAAATCCTTTCATCGCCTAAATATTTTTAATTAAAATTGAAATAACAAGGTGATTTTTAAAAACCAGAGATAAATTTCCTTATTTCAGAATCGTCGGCATCTAATCAATAATTTATTTGAAAAAAATTCATTCATACTATTTGGGAAAATGGCATCATTGGAAAGGCAAAAGTTTTAAGATAATAAAAAAATATTAATCGTGGGGTAATTTGCTTCGAAAAAAACTAAAAGTTTGTGTTTATCTTTTAATTAATTGAATATTTAAATAACTTTATTTCTTTGAAAAGTTGATAATATTCTTGTTGTTTCAAATAATAATCGTGGAAAATTTTAGTCGATTTTGGTACATTTGTTTTGAAGAAGCAACGATTGTTTGTGCAACGATTTTTATTTACAATAAGGTATTTTATTATTACTTTTGCAAAAAAAAAAAAAAAAAAAAAAAAGTGAGATTTGAATTTATTTTATTCCAAAATTGTAGGGGTCCAAGATTTGTGCAATTTTAACAGTGTATTTGTTAAGTATAATCTCATTAATTTATTTTGTGGATGCAAGCGTACATTTAGAGACAAGTGACATTCGGTTCGTTTAAGAAAAGACCAACATCCTTTAACTCTCCCTTGTTTTTGCGAGGGGTGGGAATAGTTGGTTTCTTCCTGTTTTTCTGTCTGGGTGAATCATTTCCTCTGGTGCATCTTGAGAGGGGCTCCCATTCATTTGCTTCCTGCGGGGTCTATTTCGGGAGCTGACGAATCCTGCCGGCTGAGGGTGAGGTTGCTTTCGCGGATGCCAAGGACGACGACTGGCCTTTAGTTTTCATTAGCCGACGAGACTGCCTTCTGAACGATCCTTGACACCAGCCGTTTTGATCTTTAATTTATTTCTAAAAATAATTAGCACTGTTTTGAGATTGGATTTTAATGAAGAATGATGTTAATTTTACGACTAGTTCAGAAGCATGAATCATCCATATTTTGAAATGAGAAATACAATTTTTTTTTCCATTACATCTTAAAGTATTAAGTAACTTTTTTTTTCGTTTTATTGAAATTTAGAAAGTTTAATAGAAAACAAATGACCTGCAAAATTTTCTTAATAAGATCGTAAGAATGTTAATTCCAAGTTTTGTTTTGTGATGATTTATTGCTAATAAAGCTGTAAAATGTTTGTTGATAAATTTTTTTTCGTATCAAACGTTGAGAGATATGAAATTCGTATTATTTTAGCAGCCTTATAAAGTTTTATTTCTTGTACTATGCATATGCTTTAATTTCTGACTGACTTATAATTTAAACGTTAATTTGAAGCGAAAGTGATTAATTTTCAGCTAATCCAATAATTTTCTTTTTGAAATTAAATTTTTGTTGTAAATATAAAGAATAAAATTGTTCTACATTGAAATTTTGGGCATACTATAAAATATGTTTCATAATTTAGTTATATTTCAGTGAATTATTCAAATAAAAATTTATTGAATTTACCCTCCACTCCCCCCCCCCTCCAAAAAAAATGGAAAGAAATTATTGTATTTTAACTTGAAAGTAATTTTCAACCATGAATAATATATCTTCCTTCATCCAATTAAATCGCAGGAAAAAGCAACAGTGTTTAAAAAGGGACAATTTAAAAAAAAAAATTTAATCTTTGTGTACACCTGAAGTTAAACTTTTGCTGTAAATGAAATTTTATTATTATTATTTAATATTTGAAATAGGCCGTAAATGTAAATTTATTTAACCTAAAAAATAAGTTGTATCTCCATCTAAAATAATTGAAGAAATATTCCGGTGGGGATATTTGTTTCAACTATAAAATGTGATTTGAGATTTATTACAATTATGAAATGTATTTTTGTGAAATATTTAAAAAATAGTTAACATATTTCACAATTAAAAAACATATAAAATATTTCATTTAAAAATCAATAAAAAATTGTACGGCAACTAAATTGGTATAATTGAAAAGATAATTTTTTTCAAATTTAGAATAATGTAAAATTAATTTTTAATTTATTTCTTTAAAAATGATGCAAAGGCGTCAAAACTAGTTAAAATTCTAAGTTAAAAAAAAAAAAGATTTCTCTAGAGTTCTCATTTCTATTTTTCAAAGTGCATCTGCTAAAATTGGTGGTCCTTGGTTTAATACCTAGAGAAGTAGAGCACCAGCACAACATCCTTCTTTCATATTATTAGAAATTGTAGATATTAAGCATTTTGATGAACTGCTGAAATAGACAGGTGATTTATTAATGGATTGTGCATTAGATTGGAATGTGATTGCCATCTAATTTATGCGCTGTTCTATTTAATGGAATTTTTTAGCGCATAAAGGAAGAACAACTAGAATGAACTCAATCAGTCAGTATTTTAAAATGAATAAAGGGGGGGGGGGGAAAAAGAAAAAAAAAAAAAAAAACGAATTTGCAGCTACATAAAATTGAACGATCATAATGTGGTTTTTAAATTTGGATATTATAACATTTGCACCATTTTACATGACAGTGGAAATAAATATTGCAACATTCATGTCTGCGAATATATTAATTATAGTAATACAAAGATCTTGTTATTAATTGATTGACATTCCAGAATTCAATGAAGTGGTAAAACGTTCCAAACAGAACAAATAAGATTGATTTTAAAGATGCATCCGAAATTCTAAAAACGTGAGAACCTAAGCTGTAATCAATATGCGCATCAAAATTCTTCGCTATCAGTTCAGCTCAGGTGAGACTCTATCTAGAAAGAATTGGTTGAATCGTAAATAAAATCTCCCGCGCCCAGCTACCTTAGGGTGTCATATTAAAGTGGCGGCTGAAATAACGCAACGCTTACGAAAACCGTTCCCGAAATAAACTTCCATTATTACGCCAACAACGACAGAGCTGTAGCCAACAGCTCTCTCCTTTCCTCGACCTCTGCCAAAGTGGTGAAGAAATTTTTTAGCCGCGCATTCTTTGTAAATTGGGTGAAATATCGTAAATCTGTCCGCATTTTTTTAAAACGTGAGATGTTTGCAGCGGCTTTCGTATTTTTCCGGACATGCTGTGAAATTGAGAGAATATTTTTGTTGAAATATAAGATATAGATGGATAATGCAATGTCAGTAATTTAAAGTGTAGGGAACCTGAATGTCTATTGATAAAGCTCTTAAATATTTACGTTTGCGAGCGCTGTTCGTGATGATTTTTTTAAATACTATCTCAAACATAAAAAGAAGAAAGAAAAAAAAGTTCTTAATGTGTGTATTAAATAGTTTCAGTTAAAAATTGTTGCTACGAAATTTTATCGACACCCTTTATTTCAAGAATTTATTACTGGATTGCGTTTATAAATACTGAAAAATCTAAGGGGGCAAGAAGTGTTGTAACCTATTAAAAATTTTTAACATACTTTCGCATCCATATTGCTTTAGGAGTAGTGATATTCAAATTTTGTTTAATCAAATATTCATAATCCAATATTTAATGATATTGGATACCCGGATGATACGGCGATAATTGTGACCTAGAAAAATTCCTAAATTTTAGATATTGTCAATTTAAAGATCTGTAACCCTGTTAAGGCTAGAAGAATGTTTCTGGTGACTCGTTAAGCAAAATCCAAGACTTTTGAAGCCGGCGCGATAAAGTCTATAATAATTCAACAAAATCCGAGACATTTATCGAGTGAAATAAAATCTTATTCATTGAATTCAAGCTGAATAATAACCATAATAAAAACCAAATGAGACAAAAAATTTAAAAATGTTAAAATATCAGACAAAATTATGTCAAATAGCAAAAGGAATTTAACGGTGTTAAAAGGCGATATTTAAATATAAATATCTACAATTTAAAATTAAAAGAAGGAAAATAAAAAAAACGAAAACAAGAATAGTAAGCAAGAAAATAAGAAATAAAGAAAGTAATTTTATCATAGGGGGGTGGGTCATCTTTTAACACTGCAAAAGTGTGCGAGTAACAGATATGTTTAAAGAATTAAATAAGCTTACTAAGTCGATGATAAAAAAAAGTCAGTTTTATAATTTGCGTTGAAATTAATATTGGAAAAAATTATTATAATTAGAGAATTAATCGTGCAGAAATGAAATGCAATGCACTGAAAAGTTAATTTTTTCAACGGTGATATATAATTTTTGTGGATCGATAGGTTCCAAAGTTATAGAGTTAAAGTCTAAAGTTCTATATGTATAATTTTTTTTTATTATTATTTTAAATTAGTTAATATGGGGCATTCTCGAGTGTGGAAATGTTTTCATACCTTTTAATAATAAAAATTAATTATTCATTGTTATTACGAAACCTTCATTAAACTTTTCCTAACATTTCGGTATTTCTTCAGAAATAAAACTCAAAGTTCTTATAACACAACAAAGGCTGTAGTTATCACGTATGAAATCGTTTGTTGATGATTATTCGAGAAAGTAAAAATTATATAATTATATATATTATTATATAATATATATAATATTTATATATCTTTTGAGAACTTTATATCAATTATATAATTATGTAAGTTCTCAAAAGAATACCATTCTACACGTAAATAAATGCATTTCTAAAATGTATTTAAATGTTTTTAATTTAAAATATTTTGAATTAAAATAAAAATATTAATTGCATCAAACGATTTTTAAAAACTACGGAAAGCTAATTTTTTTCAGAACTTTGATTAAATTTATTAAAATTAATAGAAAAACGAGTATTTGATTCATTGTCATGAACTCTTTCTAAATTTGTTTTTTATTTCATAGTGATTGCGAACAATATTTGAAAAAAAAAATGTATTTTTGTAGTTTTTATTTCTGTGGTGTATAAAATATTAATGAATTTTCGTTTCTATTTCCATGGAGTTTTATTTTCAGTGTTATAACATGCAACTGCAGTTGTTCGCTAAGTAAATTTGTTTCAATAGAGATTAATTATTTGACTATTGTGATATTAATTAATGTTCTTACATTTTGTACAGTGTGCACTGAAGTGTATAGTACATAGGCATTTATAGGTGACATTATTTCCTTTAAAACTGTGACTCTGACAGCGCATAAGGTGTTAGAGTTAAAAATATTTGTATTTCTTACATTTAATTATTACATTATATTGCTGCGATGGCTTAAAAAGCTTGCTATTTATATTCATGAGTCTTTGAAAGCCCTTTCATCTATCTGAGACAGACGTTTTAAGAGCAGAATAATCGAATATTTTGGTTTTATCAAATGACTAGAAGTTTCAGATTAGTTGCGACAGTCTAGAATTTCTGATTTTCGATCTGTTCTAGAAATAGAGTGCTATTCCATATTTGAATAAAGCTTTTGGATTTTGCACTTATCTATTCCTTAATATAAACTGTTAATTATAAATTATTTAAAAAAATATTTACCTTCCATATAATTCTCTTAATTATAAGTATAATTGCTTTCTTATTAACAGTAGCGTACTTGAAACGTCCTAAAGAGAAAAATTATGAAAATAATAGTAAAGTATTTTATTTGTGAATCTTCATTTTTTCTGCTTTATTGCTTTCTCGAATACGAAGTTTAAAAAAAGATAATATTGTAATCATCAAAAATTTGTACTCGAGATTTTGACAAATTTCAATATTTCAGATCTCTCTGAATCAGAAAACGCATTTTTAAGAATTATGTCTCTTTGCTTATGAATATGATAATAACGCTTAGAACTAGATGGGTGAAATTTCGCTTGTGATCTTTGCATCAAATTTCTAAATATGTGTCAAACTTCGAGCCAAGTTCATTCAGAGGAAATCTGTCTAAACGGCTGCTCGATTATAATTATAAAACAAAGATAGCTAGATGGATGAAATATGGTTTCTCTTCCCGAGATTTACTTCTCTTACTCTATAGTATCCCGTGTTGAAGCGCAGAAAATCGGGCTATTTGAGCATGTATCAACCTAAACAATCAATTGCTAAACAAGAAAACCTTTAAATGATTTCAACTTTTTATAATCATGTAATATACAATTTATATTAATTGATTAAAGTAATAATTTTATTACGTTATAAGGATAAAATTTAGATAATTATCCAGTATTTCTGAAATATATACATTCAGTGTTCTCAGCTGTAACACCTTTCAAGAGATCAAATGAATAATGGCATAAATTGAAAAGGGGGAGGGATATATCAGTTCCTGCTGTTTCGTATGGCACTTGCCATGGACAAGTTATTACGAAGCCGGTGGGGGAGCGTTTCTTGTTTTTATAGTAGCGCCAATAGAGCCACGATTACGACTATGTTACTCACGCATCACTCATTCGCTTGCACAACCCCTTTTTACAGGAGGGCACATTTATACATCTCACAGATAGAACAACGGAAGAGCAACCATGCCCAAATCGGGACTCGAACCCAGAACGCCCAGATCACGGAGAAGACGCGCTACCCCTATGCCAGGACGCCGGCTCAGTTCCTGAAAGCTACTTATATTAACTAATATTTGAAATAAAGAGAACAACAAAGAGTAGTGTGAACGATATGGAAATTTTAAAGACGAATTTTACATTTCGTACAGTTTTATAACTTTACTGAATAGGTAGTAGGCATAAATTTCCAAATGCTGTGCTCATGTTCTGTCAGTAATCAAAGTATGAAAAACTTCAAGATTATGAATTCTTGTTAAGATATTCAATATTAATTGAATTCCGCCATTTTTAAAAGGTTGAAGTGATGGAATTTAAAAATTAAATGGAGAATTGACTCTTTAAATATAAAGAAATAAGTAGAAATTTTGAAATAAATTTGATTTTAAATTTAATCTTTTAAAAATAATTACATTTTGAAATGCTTATTGAACGGAGAATTGTTAGTCAAATATGCTGGAACTTGGCTAATTGGTAACTGATGGAACGACAGTAAAAATTTTCGTTTACCAAGAATTGGTGTAAAAATCACTACTGCAAAAGAAAATGACAATTTTTGGGCTAGAAAAGCCAGTGAAGATTTATTTTTAATGCTTAACAGTTTTGATTACTAAAATATAATTATTGAATAAATAATTAAATAATTTTAACAAATAAAGCAATAATTTTAATTAAAATTTTCTATAACTAGATTATTTGGAATAAATGTATCCAAGTGGTGTAAAAATGATTTTTGCTATTATGATATGCACGTTAACTTTTCGATTCATTTTAAATTAATTAAAAAACTAATTACAATTTTTTAAATTTTTTTTCAGAAAATATCTAGTCAAGAGGTAATAAACATGCTAAATTTAATAATTAAAATTTAATTGAATCTTTTCGAATTTTATTTTAACAAGCAATTCGACGCATTCGATTTAAAATTATTTGAACATAGCGTAATTCAACTTTATTATTATTTAAACAACACAACATTTAACCTTATTTTATTTTATTTTCGATTTTAAAGTTTAGACAAATTATTAAATTTTTTTAATGAATAATGTTAGATTTAAAAAAAAATCATATCCAGTTCATATTTTGAATTTTGTTTCCGATAGTAAACTTGTATTAGTAATTTTTTATGCTGTTTTACGAAATAAGTGAATAGAAGTTAGCAGTTCAAAGAAAAAAAAGGCTTTATTAATATTCAGACGATAGTTTCAATTTCTTTAATATGCACGTTAAATATTTTGCTATTTCATTCGGACTCAGTGCAATTAAAAAGAATCCTTTTGTAAGAATCGTTATTTTAGATACTTCTTTCAATTCTTCCTTTACATGTAAAAAGATTGTTCCAATTTTTAAAACTTTTTATAAACTTTTATGAAACTGCTTTTCAAGAAAGTGTTTTTTTTAAAGGTTTGAGTGTTTTTAGTTATATATTTCTAAGAAACTTAGTTATATATTTATTACTAAAATTTTTAGTAATAAATATATAACTAGTTTTTAGTTATATATTTATTACTAAAATAATAATTGTCATTTGCTATCTGATAAATAAATACTTAGGAGTGTTTTAAAAAGAAGTAGTTAGTAGAGTTATTAACTTTTTATTTTTATGCACTATTTTAATATTTATATGATAATGAAAATGGTTTTTGAAGCTTAAATATTGTTTTCATTTGTCAATTCATATGTATGCAGGAAATTCACCGATTCTTTCATGATTATATTTTTAACGTTTAGAGGGCGCTACTTACTCTATTTTATTTCTATGATTTAAAAAAGCTACCAATTCTCTTCGATAGATGGCAGCATGGGTTTATCATTTAATGCAATATTGTTGATGTTTGTTTATATACTTGTCGCTGTAACTTCAAATGCTAATTTCAGCATATGATTCCAAGGTTTTTAAAAAAAATAATTTACTGTTCAATTTAATAGTTATCCAAAATGTTCGCGCATATGAAGATTCCTCCCTTATCTTGTGATACTTTCTCGGTTTTACCACCAGGAACTTTTGGTGACTGCGTAATTTTCGGAAAAAATTCCGATCGCCCTTCTGATGAAGTCCAAGAAGTAGTGTACGTACCGGCAATTGATCATCCTCAATCATCTAAGCTCAAATGTACGTATATTGAAGTGAATCAAGTACCTCACACATATGCTGTCATTTTGAGTAAACCTTCTTGGATGTGGGGAGCTGAAATGGGAGCCAACGAACATGGATTATGCATAGGCAACGAAGCTGTGTGGACTGTGCTCAACGATGAAAGCGATTCCATTGAAAAATTGCTGGGCATGGATTTATTGCGTTTAGGTTTGGAGCGTTCAAAAACAGCTGAAGAAGCAGTTCATGTTATAACTTCTTTACTAGCAGAGTATGGAATGGGTGGAAATTGTTCTGACTCCCTGCCCAATTTTACATATCATAACAGTTTTCTGATAGCTGATCCATCAGAGGTGTGGATTTTAGAATGTGCTGGCACTCTTTGGGCAGCAGAAAGGATCAAAGAAGGGGTTCGAAATATTTCAAATGAGCTATCTATCCGAACCAACATTAACTTGAAGTGTGATGACCTTGAAAAAGTTGCTCACGAAAAAGGTTTATGGAATCCTAAAAGGCCTTTTGATTTTAAGATGGCGTTTGATGTGGATGATGATCTTGAAAGCCCGAGATATAAGGCTGGCAAGCGCTTGCTGACCAATTTCTCTCAAAATAGGGAATTTAAAGGTACAGATATGTTTAAGGTGTTACGAGATAAACCCAGTGGAATATGCATGTCTTCTGGATCATTTGTATCTACTGGTAGTCAAGTTTCAGTTCTGCAGAAATCGGAATCTGGTCTGCCGTCTTGCCACTGGTTTACTGCCACTCCAGATCCGGCTCGCTCTGTTTTTAAACCATTTATTTTTGGAGAAGATATTACATTCCCAAATGCTGTTGTATCCCCAGTTCCTGATTCAACTGCAGCTACTTCAGCTCGTGTTGATAGAAGGCATAATTTATTCAAGCTTCATGAAGAGTTTTGTATTAAACGAAAGGGCAATCTTAGCACATTGAGAAACCAACTAAGTGAATTAGAGGCAAAATATGTTAATCTTTCTGAAGATATTTCTTTAAATTATGGTGCAAAGAAAGCAGAAGCTGGCAAATTATTCTATAATGCTGTAGAGGAAGAATCACTTTTATATTGTTAATATATGGATTAAATACTCCTATATAAAACTGGTAAATGAAGCAGAATAATGAATTTCAATTAAAACATGCATTATTGTTCAGCATTAGTTAATTATTACTTTTTACTGCATATAGGAAGCAAAATTGACTGATTTAACTAGCCAGCCAGTAATTATTTTGTACATCAATTACATAAAGATATATTTTTTATATTTTGCTGTGATATATGATTTATTAATTGCAATCATTCCTTTGTTATGTTAGTATTGTAATCATGAATATTTCTCGTGAAATACAATGAACTATATATTCTATTTTTTTTTGTGTGTGTGTGTGATGTATTAGCAATAGTTATAATTTGATGTAAATATTTTTTTTTCCTTTTTACAGTTTTTGTAGTTTAGTTACATTTTAGAAATAAAGCTTCAAAGGATATTTATTGTATGAACCATTTTTTCTGAATTATCTCTTACGAGTGGAAATACAGTATTTTTCTATATCGTTCATTACAATTGCAAAATTTCAAGTATGTCAAAAAATAACAGAACAAGATTTATGTTGTATTTCCACCAATTGTAGTTAATGTTTTAAAAACTGTTTTTTTCTTATTTTTCACAAATTTAGAAATTTTCATTGTAATATATTTGTTCATGTTAAATTCAATTCCATTTTTATACCTTTCTTTCATGTTTATTTTGTGACATTGCATAGTTTTATACAGGAGGATTTTTGCCATTAAACAAAATATATGTTTCATTGAATTTATTAAGTTATTTATCGATTATTTAGATTTAGTGAGAAACAGTAATGAACACCTAAAACAATTTTATTTTTTAACTACAAACATGACTCTACATTTAGAAATATCTAAGTAAATTATTTTTATTAATATTGTTATGCTTTTAAATTTTGTTGGCTCATATTTATAATGCAAAAACTATAACAGTTTAATTTTTAAAGAAGAAACTATGACAAATGTTATATTTGATTTTAAATGACAATATTGTTCTTTTTTCAATAATATTGGTATATGTAAGCTTATATATAAGTTACATTATATATAAGTTGGTAGATCTGCCCTTAAAGATAAGACTAGCATTTCTGAAAGATGCTGGTATAATCAATGTATGAAATATAACATTTCTATACAAAATATATCATAAAATAAAGCAATCCTAATGACAAAAATAACCAAATATTCATTCACAAACAGCAATCAATATTTATTCTACTTTACACAAAAACTTGATTAATTACTAAACCAGTTATAAAAAAAATTATAAAAACATTTGAATCAAATAAATAATATGGTATAGAAACAAAATCATAGCATATAAAATCAAAGCAATTGCAGCCAGCATGAGAGGACATGTATTCATCATATAGAAAAATGTAATAAAAATGATACTAGCAATAGTAATATGAAATTAATGGCATATCATAAACAGTTATTTAAAAAATAGTTTTGGAATTTTTAGCTTTTCTAAAACCTTGGTTTGAAAAAAAAATATTTTGCAATTTATAAAGTATTATTGATAACAATTTTGTTTTCCATGAAATTAATATTATAAATCATCTGCAGTAGTGTCAATATGATGAAACTTATGTTTTAAATTCATTTGATTTTGTTACACTTTCAGTGTTATAGCATCAAATATCCCTTGTTTTAGTGTTTGCTCTATAATGAAAGAAAGCACTGAAAAATTATTATTTGAAATGCAGTTAATTTCAGCAGGGATTTAAAATTAGAAAACAATTTTTGCAAAGATGTAGTATTGTTTCATGATGATAAATTCTGTGCGAAAGGCTTTTGGCTGCTTATCAGGCTACTGTATAGAGCTGAAAAGGATTTTGAGTTTATTGACTGTATTGCTATTTTTAAATTCTTCAAGTTTGCCGATCACATTGGTAACGGCTGAGCATCTTGGGTTCAGGATGAATGTCTTTGATTAAAAGGACTTTAAAGCTAGTTAATAATGTCCATTTTTTTAAAATATATTTTTATGATCACTTTATCAGTTAGTGAAAGCAGTCCTGAAATAGACAATTAATGACATATTTGAAAGCATAAAATCATTTTTTAAGTAGTTTAGATCAGAAATGTAGTTGAGAAGGACAAATTAACCCTTAGAAGTGTTTCAAACATTGTGTTAAATGCATATTGAAGTTACTTGATTTTTTTTTCCTTCAAAATATAGGTTTGGAAAAATTACTCAGATTTCACTGATAGACTATAAAATTAAATTCACTACTAATGAAATGGCCTGAATTCTCTGAAATCTGAACAAAGATTAATAATCTTTTAGAATATAGTGAAATAAAAATTCGAGCAGGTAGCGAATTTTATACAAAGGCTACTTTAAATAAAATTATTTTTTCCATTATTCGAATAATATTTTTTTATTTTACTTCTGATTTTCTTTTTATTTAATAAAAAAAATGGACAAATAAGGTAGTGAAATTAGAAAATTTTGAAACAAAGTTGTATACACATAGACATGGCCTGAAATCTTATCATGAAAAAAATATAGAAACATATTTAATTAGTGAACTTTAATTTTGAAAATATGATCTTCAGAACCGAAGTGTGTGGATTAATAGAAATTTTAATTTCAATAATAATTAATTTAATAAATGTATCAGGTTGTTCTTGTGATATTTGTTTCTGCAAATACCTTTGATAGCGCTACAAGCCTTTACTTGTCATTCTTTTATTTTCTTGATTTACTAAAATCTTTATGTTGTGTTAATATATAAAAACTTTTTTTTTTTAGTTTTATTCTTTCTATTTATACATATTAAATTTATTTCCTCGATTGTTATTGAAAATAATTTTCATGTGAATTTTTGCATCATTACATTAAAAAAAATCTTCAGTTGTTTTATTTTAATTCATGCTTTATTTTTTTGTGATGACGTTTTTTATGTGAATTATATCTTTATAAGAATGTAAGAGTTATTCTGAATTCATGCTAATTTCAAATTATCGATGCTGCTCTCTTGGGATGCATTTCTTACATTGTAAATGATTGAAAAATATCAAGTTTATCAAATTTTCTTGGCAGAAGATTTCTGAATATTACACAAACACTAAAAAGGAGGGGGGAAACCCGCTTTTTTTTTTTTTTTTTGCAACTTTTAGCAGCTTTGAATTCGGCATTCCTCATATGTACTAAATAAAATTAGATTTTAATTTGTTCCTGTTGTGTTGTGACTTATGGCACTTTACCAGCCCACTGACAGTTTTCTGTCAGTGATTTAAGCCGAGTGAGCGTCTCTTGTTTTTCAGTAGCGCCAACTATGGTCAGAAATACGACTTAGCTACTCACTTGCACAATCCCTTTTTACAGGGGGGCACATTCGCACACCTCACAGATAGAAGAACAACCATGCCCAGATCACGGGGAAGATGCTCTACCCTTATGCCAGGACGCCGGCATTTATTCCTATTTGAAGTTAATAATTGATTTTTTGATATTTGTTTCCATATTTAATAATTCTGGTTGACAGTTTTGTAATGTGTAATTTTTTTAAAGTTTAAGAAGTTGAGAACTTTTCCTTTGTTCTCAAGTTCAATGACTTAATTAGTAGTTTTATGTTGAGATGAAAACATATATATGTAAACATGTTTTAGGAGATGCGTGGACGAATCGAAGAAACTTTTGAAAATTTTAAAATTCTGATTTATTTCACCACGGGAGGCATAATTTACGTACGAAAAATAAGTGTTAAGAAATACATCAGCCTATAATCGCGACGCAAGAGCAAAAGATACCAAAATTTTTCCTTTCAGTAGTTTTAAAATGAGATTTTGATAGGGATTTCTTTGATACGTGTAATCTTAGGAAAGGGAAATTTAGGTATGTTTAAAAGAATGTTATAAGCATTAATTGTTTTTATCCTTTTACTTGAAACGTGAGAAAATGAAACCATTCATTTTGTAGAACGCGTGTAGAATTAAATAAATAAAAAAAAAGTTGAATTGGATCTGAAAATAGAAGAACATTTTAGAATGAAACTAATATGGGCTAAATTAAGATTAAAATTTGGAATTTAAATTATATATATAATATCAGAACTTAGCATTGATTACCTTGCAATTTAATGGAGAAACTTTTTTTTAACAATATATCAATTGCCGTAAGGGTTAAATAGTTAAAAATTTAACAAATTCAAATGCATTAAAGCAGATATTACAGATTTGTAATATTAAGTGCAAGCGTGCAAAATACCATGGCCGTGATTTCCTATGTACCAACAACGCCAGAAACAGTTTGTTCTATTGCCAATAATAAAAATAATTGCAGTATGAGACATGGCTGTCGGAGCTATCACGCATACTGATTGAAGATATTACCGAAACCGCTGAACTAGATTTTGAAAAATAATAAAGAAGAAAGTAATGAAACATCCTGTGTCAACAATGAAGAACTTATATGGTATGCGAATGAATGCCTTTCTGCTTATGCTTTGTGTCCAATGGCATCTTGCCTTCACTATAATTTCTCTGAAGTCACTGAAAGACTTCATCATCTCAAGTTCACTGATTATTACCAAAAAAAAAACGTGAAGCAGATTAGAACTTTAATCTGAACATCGTAATATGATTATGATTTGGAATCGTTTCCTTCACTTTTATTTTATTTTTTGAATTAAATTAATTTTAAAATTGTAATTAAAATTAGATTCCCGATTTTTAATTTTCCTGTGTCATTCAAAAAGTATGCGCATTGAAAGACAGTGGGCTTGTTTTGTTTAATAATCAAAACTATTGCGTTCTTTCAAGAAATTTAACTGGCGCATGTGATCAATAAACTATTATAAGCACCTAATTTCTTTTTGAATGACAAATCAAAGGTCCATTTAATTTTACTAATAATTTTAAAATTAATTTAATTCAAAATTAAATTTTAATTTAAAAAATAAAATGAAAGTTAGAGGAATCAATCCTAAAACATTTCCAACCACAGTAAAGTTCTATTTATTTTGTTCGAATAAAAAGAACTGTATTGTGTTTTGTCTTAAATATGTACGCAATCTCATGTCCCTTCAATGGTGGCAGCGGAATGTTGAAGATTAATGATTATGTTCACATGAGGTGCAATTATAATACACACACAAAATATATTTTATATTATAGTGAGTATAATATTAAATATATTTATATAGTGTGTATATGTAAATCCAGGAACTTAGAGAAGGTGACGTGTTCTTAAAAATATTTTTTTAATTTTATTAAAAATAAGAAAAAATTATTTTGAAATAAAATTTATATCACTGAGAAGTGTTTTCTGTTAAAAAATGTTTTAAAGCATATAAAAGTGGTTTCTGTGCGATAAATGTTTTCTGAAAGTATGCAGAAAGACGTTAAAATTTGGAATAATTTTTAGTTAAAAGTTAAGTCCCTTTCTGTTTGCGCACTGATTTCCCACGATGCAACTCAGTGCAAGTTAGGTACTTAAAATTGCATTGACTCCTTCTTGTAGGACACTTAGAACAATTTTTATATCATGTCAAGTAATTTTAGGAAGTATACCCGTCTAAAAATATTTTACAAGTTAAAACTTTATTCACTTTATAAGAAATGCAATCAGTTTCGTCTGTTGCATGCGTTTTCGTAGCTTTATGCATAGTAATTTTTAAAAATAATTTTTTAAAAACTTTCATTCCTTGTATTACTATAATGTTTTAAAACTGCGGTTTGAATAGCAGGTGTGTGTGTGGTATAGCTTGATTTTTTTATATTTAAAATTTAATAATTTTTTGTCTATGAAATTATATTTTTGCTTAGCTAATAATTTTATAATGCCATCTGTTGATGCCGGAATGTTGAAAATTAATTTCTCAAATAAATTCATACCCGATATTTATACAAACCAGATTTGGTCAATTTACTTTTTTACAAAGAATGCGCAATATGCAAAATTTCAGGTGCACCAAAAATAACTATGATGAAATATAAATAAATTAACGCGGTAACCAATTTAAAAATATGTCATGAATGGAATAACAATTATGTGCGCATGTTTTTATTTATGTATTTATGCCGGGGATTTTAATGAAGCGTGGGTGAAGGTCGTTTGGGTCATTATTTAGTAGGAGTATTCTAGTGCAGCTGTTAAATTGTTGAATTATTTTCGTGTTAATCATTTGTTTATCTTGATGAAATTTTAACTTAGATAAATGACAGGTTTTTGACAGCGTTTTCGTCTCCATTATAAACTGCATTCAAAATAAGTTTTCGCCATTTCGTTTTCTCAATCCATAATTTAACAATGTTGCTGAAGGGAATGTGTTTACTTTTTAATAATTTTTGTTGCAACACTGTTTTGGAGAATTTTCAATGACCCAGACAGATCTTTATCTAAAGCGCACATTTGTTTATCCTCAACGTTCTTGTGGAATCTCCGGTATCATAATTTCTTATTTGATTACTTCTACATAGCTTCTTCGAACACAAGAGAGTTCTTTTTAAAAAAACTTGCGATGAAGTGTCAAAAAATTGCATTATCGCTCTCGTGTTGTACACTCATATCCACTTCCGTCATTACGTCAGCGCACGACCAAGTTCGGTAGTCAAAAGATTGCGAGCCATCGGAACAATATCAAAATTCGTCTACACTCTCCGCAGAAAAGTGCATTCTTTAGGAGTGCACGCCATTCTCTTGTTCTGTTTGGAAAAGTGATTGGGTGATTTCTGATTAGAGCAAACGATAATTTTTGGCTGGATAAAGTGATCAGGAGATTTCCGATTGAAGCAAACGATCATTTTTAACTGGATTATTTGCTTGTCTTTTCAAAATGGAAGAAGATTCTGTTGGTATGACTCAATTTTCTGAGTTCAATATTTTCTCAATTAACTTAGTAATTTTTGCTGAGTTGCTTGTTATTTTCAGATTCCGATAGGGCATGCATGCAATGCAATTATGCTGATACTGAATTTCTGTATATTTTTTCTTCTCATTTAAATACATTTTGCAATTTTATTTAAATTATCTGGAAGAAAATTGACGTCTAATTTTATTAAATGCAACCATATAGAATAGCAAATAACAGTGTTTCTGATTTAGCGATTACGAACAACGAATTTTTAAAAATTTAGTTTATGAACTTACCATTGTGTCGTGAAGAACAGAATTTAGATGCGTTCTTTATTATTCTAATTCGTTAATTAATCGAGATTAATATATATATATATATTTCAAATACAAAACAAGTGTCATTTTTTAAAAAATCTCACTTTTCCATTAGCACTATTATGCTATTTATCGTTCGAAAGCAAGCTGTTTTAGAGATATTGTTTACTTGAAAAAAGAAAAAAAAATGTAATTTCTAAACAAATATGACCAAATCTGATAAAATGGACAAAGCAAAAGAAACAAAATCAATTTAATAGATACATTTTCTTATTTATTTGCTTTTTGATCTTGGATATGATATGGAATTGAAGTTTTCTTCATCGCATAGTGACTTCATGATTTTCGGATCTCTTGAAAATATTATTTGTGAAAATGCTATTTTCAACTAGCCACCTTTTTTATTTTAATAGGAATTTCCCGCTCCTCTTTGCTGTCAATATCTAACTTTAAGTATTTTCTGGATCTTTTTAAATGCATGAATTAAATAAATGAAATTCAGGAGCTAATTTCATTTATTTGATGTATTTTAGTTCGCACTGAGAGGATGCGGAGACATAAGGTTTTTTTTTATGGATAAAAGTAATTAATAATTTTTTAAATTTATAATATGCAAATCAACAGGAAGAACTAAATGTAATTTTTTTTGTCACATACCTATCAAATACAGTTTGCAAAATTCGTTAAATAAATTTTTTAAACTAAATAATTTTTTGAACAATTTTTATTTTTAAATGTTGAAGAATCTAAAAGAAGGCACTGTGATAATTTCTTCTGCCCTCGTATTATTCGGTATGACCTTATTTGAAGTCGTGTGATTTTAGGTTAAAAAAATATTACATTGAAAAGTGAATATGTTGAACGATCACGACTTCTTAAAAGCTATTAAAATAACTTTTTACATTTTTTATCTCAGCATGCTAATGGATACATGTAAAACCATATACTTATCTTCTTTTTTTGCCCGCCTTGTCAGTTTCTATGATTGGAATGTGCTTTTCAAAATCGAGATATTTTCTGAAACAAATATCAGAAACTAAAACCATAAATCTTAATATGTTATACGTGCTTGCAATGATTGTGATGGATAAAGTATTTTTCAAGAATTGCATAAATTTCAAAGTAAATATTATTCCTTCTTTTTACGGAGCATAAAGAATGAATAGTAAAGCATAAAAGATTGTTTTTATTTTTAAGGGTTTTTAATAATGCTAATTAGTAACATTTATTTAAATTTACTTTTTAGTACAGTAATTTTTTCTTTTAATTAAATCATCAAGAAAAATAATTACTTGTTCATGTATTTATATTATCTTTCACTATTTTGTTAAATTACAGTTGCTTAAATCTTTATCTGCGATAGTAAATAATGAAGGAAGAAATAATTAAAAATTATCCAGTTATGATCAAAAATTTTATTTGTAAATTAGTTTGGGAATTAAATAAGGAATTATTCAAGATCACTGGAAAAGACATCAAATGATGCAAAAATGCATAATCACATAGCTAAGAATGGCAACATTCACACGATTGCATGCGCTCAGTTTTGCTGGTTTGTAATGTTATTTTAATATTATTTATGTTTTAGTGACTTCTGCGCATCTCTGTCCTTGACAAATAAATCTTAAATAAGGTAGTTAAAAGTTTTCTTTTCTTTTTTTTCCCGTGAAGTCTGAGATTTGTTAATTGTAATTTTATGGAAATTATAGTTGATATTTATTTATTAAGTCAAATACTTTAATTAAAATAATATTAAATAATCATAATTATATATACTTTTTATAACTATGTTAAATATTTGTTACAAGACTAAATTTACTAACGGAAAGCTCAAATATCATTTAAAATATAAAATTCATTGAAATGGATGGATCGCCCATGGTTACATGCTAAATCCATTGGTAGCCATCCATCAAAACGGGAATTTGGTAGCCATCCATCAAAACGGGAATTTTGCTTTATTGTTCTAATATAGAAAATTTCAATTCATCGCTTCGATTTGTGACTCTTCATTGCAATACGATACTGCTTTCACCAGAATCGCTCATTTTGTAAATGCAGGATAATAATAATATTTTTATAAAATATTTTTTAATAATAATTATAGAATAAAATATTTTTTATTCAAAAAATCCGACATTATTGAACTCAAATGTTATTATCTCGTGTTTTTTAACGGTTATTGCCATATACAAACAAGGTTACTTGATTACTAAATTATTATTTTTATACATTAATGTTTATTTTTTAAATTTATATATGCTTAGATCAGAGGGAATATGTACACATACGAGAAAACTTAATGTATTCAATGAAGGACTATGGAAATGTTTGCAATTTTAAAAACTTCAAAATAAAGAATTAAGCTAACTTGGCACACGCTGTGAAATTTCAAGTGTTTACTTCAGAATTTCATCTTTGTCCTTTCTTATCAGCTCATAAGTTATCGTTTAAAAGATATATCCAAGAGTTCTCTAGTGGTTTAAAAATAATCATTTAAATTTCGTTTATACCTTTTTTTTCCCTTTTAGTTCTGCTCAGCAATTTAATACAATAACAAATTCACTGATTAAATTTTTTGTTCAAATTTGGAAGATCTGATATTTTAATGATTTTGTTGTTGAAATCAAAATAATAATTTCAGAGAATGTGAGGAATGTTTGATTTATTATTTATGAAATCACGCAGGGTTTTTATCTCCTCTTTAGTAGATTAAAGGTATAACTTCAGGTCAAGATAGGAAATCCGGAGAATCTCGTTTCTCAATTTATTAGTTCCTGGTATTATAAAATGTGATTTCATTTTTCATTTGAAACCATTTTGTTTAGGTTAACGCAGATTATTAAATTTTTGTGAAGATGAAGTATTATAAAAGGAAGAGAATTTGACAAGTGTCCTAAATTGCTCAGCTGAGAAATTAAATTATGATGAACCAAGAGCACAGAATGTTAACTTGTCTTGTCTTTGAAGTATTTTCATTTTCTAGAATTTGTATCTAAAAGTACTGCAATTTTTACAATAATAATTGTAAAAAAAATTTAGGTTATTATTACAATAATAATTAATGCATACAATAAATGTGTAAAATACATTTGTTTAGATTAATCGCTTTTTAAGAAGAGACTGAATCTCTATTATATGTACATATCCATTAAGCGTTTCTTTATAATTTTGATATCCAAATTCTCGCCTTGAAATTTCGATATTTGTCATATACTTGCAATCTGTTAATAAAAGGTGTTCCCATTTATTTTAAAACTTTTGAAAACTTTTTCATTTCTAGTTTCAATCTACGCCTTCACTACTAAATATTATTTCTACTTTTTTTTAATGATTGGTGAGTAGAATCTGCCTGACAAGAACTTTTATTAGTTTATTAAATTTAACTAAAGTGCTGCTCTTCGAGTCCTTAGGCACAAATGTGAAAGGGATCTCTTCAATAAATCAATAAGCGGATAGATGATTAAATTTTAACACAAGAAAGAAACATATTTAATAGTTCTTCAAATCACCTGATTCAGATAATCGAATATCTGGTCATGGGACATAGGCAGCAGACCTCCAAATCGTCCGGATTATTTAAAATAGACCCGATTCAGATAAGCGAATATTCTGGATAATTGATCATAAAATTATATGGAGTAACCGAATATTCGTATTATTTTGCAACATATATCAATTTAAATATCATTGCGGAAACATATCAGTCAAAGTCAGTAATATCAATATCTTTAGTCACTTTTATTCGGGGCTCATTTTCACAAACGGTGTCGGATAATTCTCTTTCTGAAAACGCATCTGGATAACAAAAATTCGGAAAGCTAGAAATCTGTTGTAATACATTTAATGCTTTCTAAATAGCAGCATTAAAAAAATGTTAATATAAGAGTTTCCGATCTACGCATAAAATGGTTCGGTGCGTGCTTCAAATATACTCCCAACTGATTGACTTAAGAGACATTATTGTTCAACCTTGTGTAAATTTCCAAGTTTTCCATTAGTTTGAAAGGGATAGTATATAGATCTTTATAGATGAAAGTAACTTGAATCTTTAAATAGAAACAAAGCTTAAGTTTGCGTTTTAAATGTCGCAATGTTAACCTAATCATGTTTTATTTCCTTTCTTTTTTTTAGAAATATGCACCATACAGACACTTCTGTTTCTATATTTGTATTAATTTTTTTAAGAATCTGAAATTCAGTACGATTTGTTTTCATAACCGAAAACTGAGATAGTTGAATGGTTTATGAGCAGACTTATGCCTCACAGTTGCGTAAATAATAATAATTATTATTATTTTTTGTCGGAGACATAACCTCCCTGTGACTGTAACTGGATCTAGCTGAGACGGAATATTCTCCTGACCCGGATTCTTTTTTTAGAATTTTAATGTTCTGTTTACTCACGTTCATATCTCGGCTTTCGAAAATTCTTCCTCCCTGCAGTTCGAAGGAGAGATGAAAGTCTGTTTTGTTTAAAATTCAGCGAAATGAAACGGAGGAACGAATATGAATGGGCGCGGTATTTATTTTGTTTGTTTGATTTGCTCCGTCTTTGTGTTTTGCTCGGATGTGGGAAGTCTTGGCATCGTGCCAGAAACTTTTGACACCTCCAAATTAACAATGCATAGTTGAATTTATATGGCTCTCGCTTTCGTATCTTTTTTTAAGCGGGGGGGGGGGGGGGGGGAATTTCTTGTTTTTTTATAGTGCTGTGAATGAAAAAATTTGTGCGAAATTTCTATTTCAAATTATGCAATATTTATTTATTTGATATCTGTGCCACGTATGCTATTTTAAAATTCCAGTATATTCGTAATGTGTGTTTTCAATCACACGGACTCATTTCGGACTGTTTAATATATTTTTAAACTAACATCAAATTCTTGACAAAAAAAAAAACATCCTCGCTGTAATTTTTTAAAAATAAACATGATATGGTTTCACGCCCTATTCGCTCTGTTTTTCAAACCTCGAGAATCGCGCTGTGATTTTTTAGAGATCATTACGTAATGGCAGCTCGTATTTGTTCGCTAATGATATAGTTATGTATCTTTGCGAGTAATGAGAAATTATAAGTACATCCATTATTAAAACTAAATTTAAATTATTTCAGATTGCACGAACTGCTAACATTAATTTTTCATTAATTATTGAAAACTAAATCTTATATTTCTAAAATAAAAATTTTCTTGTAGCAGACATGCATATGTAAATGTTAGAAAGCAAAAAATTATAATTCTAAGATTTTAAAAAATCATTATTGAATTTTTTTTGTTTTAATTAGATGTATTTCATCAAATATGATCAACATAACGTTAATGCATATGTTAACGTAAAATAACGTTAATGACATTGAAAAGATCGCTGAAGAATTAATAAGATTAATTTAGCGTTTCAATCAACTTTTATGAACTAAATCCCATCTTAAAAAAACCAAACTATTTTAACGATGCCATGTTATTTTTATAAAATTATTTTAAATTAACTTGAGCAATAATGATAGAGCATTCTGAATAGTTAACATTTGTGTACCAAATTTTATTCATCTAGTTTTCTTTATTTGATAGTAATTGTGTTAACTTATATATTCGGACAGAAGGAAAGATAGACTTCTTCAGAATGGATTTCACTCAGAATTTGACAGAAACGCACAAAATTGGTGCCAACACTATATACCAAATTTAACTGTCTAGATTAAGTCTTTTTAAAATTATATTTGTCACAGATAGACAGACAGACAAAACTGCCAAAAATGTATTCTTTAAACTCAAGGTGTTATAAGCTGTACAGATTCGTTAAAATCTGAAGTTCGATCTTTTTAATGATAACTATACTTTATCCACATTATCGATACGAGAAAGTAAAATTTACTATTAAAATTAAGGAGATCAACTAATTTAATTTAACTCATTTAAAATGCATTAAATAAGCTAAATATTAAAAAATGACTTGTTCTTTTATTAAATTATTTTTATCAATTCTAATATGAAAATATTTAGGGGAATTCATTACTCTAATTGAAAAGTTAATTTAATTCCTATTGAAATTTGCGAAATTAAATTTAAGTAAATTAAACAAAAAAGTTATAGACAATTTACTACTATTTTTCATTTATCCTTAACCGTTTTGATTTTTTCCTTAAGAAATTTTGATAGTATGGTACTCATTGAAATTCCAATTAGTAATTTTATTTTCTTTCTTTTGCTACAAATGAGTAATTGACCGTTCTTTTTTGAGGTAAAGGGAGTGGAAAATAAATGACGGTAGGATAGAACGAACATCTGTCAAAACTAGAAATTATCACATGTTCCATAGATGCTTGTTTAAGCGCAGTTGACGACACGGTGTAAATAAACTTTCCAACTGAATTATCATACTTCGAAAGGCGTTGATATAGTATTTAAAACGCTGTTCATTGCATATTTACCCGTAGAGAGCCAATCGTTTTCCTATTCACGTTCGAGTGCTATCGTGAAAGACAAGTTGATCCCACGCAAGTCTACTACCTACCTAGGTTTTTATTTTTATTTTTTAAATACATTAGACTATATTAGTCGTTCTTTCACACTGCCGGAAGGTATATGTGGTTTGGAATTCGAAAACTAAGATCGCCTGTTTTCGATATCAGGAATTTTGGTTTCTGTTTAGATTAAGCCAATTTTAACTAACTATACCTTTTTTTTATTGGGTAAGTTAAATATTACTTATTCAGCATTAGTATTTATTAGTTTTTTTTATTTTTTACAATAATTTTCGGATTACTAATTTATGAATAGTATTATTACATTGACTTTTTTTGAATTTTAGAATAACTTTCTTAATTATGTCGAAGCGGTTTGATCAAATAATGTTAAATATAATTTTATTGCTGGAAATGAAATTGTGTAATGTTATTAGTTCCGTCATTTTGTTTTTATTTTCCTAAAAATCATTTTTTAATAGATTTTGACTGTTGTTTTAAGAACTTATTGATATCTGTGAACATGAGTTTGTTTCTTGAGTTGCCTGAATATGGAATTTTTTCAAATTATCGAGATTAAAATAATGTTGCTGAAAGTTCACTTTTTCTTTTTAATTTATTAATTTGATATGGAAATAAGTAACATTAAAGCATTCTGCGAAGTGGTTGCAAGATGACTAGAAGGATTGGACGACTAAAAGTATAAGATTCCGCTTATTGATATTTCAGAACGAAAATTAATGATAATTTAACGTATGAGTAAGTCATTAAAAATAACTATTTTATACCATATCTCCTAATTTCGTTGTCAGAATTTGTTAATATTTCTAATTTTATGCACTTCATGCTTTGTATTATTAGAGTTCTCAGCAGTTGATAGCTATTCTTGTTTATTCAGCAAATTTTTATACATTGACAGTGGATAAATGCGATGATCAGGATGTAATTGTTTGTATCTGCAATCAACAATGCTCTTATATGGGACCAGTAACTTCTTTGGTTGTAAACGCGTGAATTTTTCATTCAATTGTAAATTTAAGACCATTTAATGAACCTCATTTTGAATTATCATTTTAATCCACTGTCTGGTGCATAACCTGTATGATAATGCTTGAAAATTGGCGTAATTAAATTGATTCAGCTCAACTAAAAGTTGCTAAACTTTTATAATTCTTGAAAACGATTCTTTCTTGATTTGAAATGTATTCGAAAACTTTCTGCCTTCACCTGAATGTATATAGGCGTTTCAGAATCAGATTTATAAATGAAAATTTAAGGTGCTGATTTAGAAATTTTTTTAACTGTTAGTAGTCATTAGGAATTTTTTTAATATATATATATATAATGTGTGTGTGTGTATTTTTATTTTACAACAGCATCCTTCACAACTTTTGTTATTTTTAGCTGATATGTCTAAAAATCTGTTTTTGAAATACAAAATCCTTACCTACGGCCATTTTTTTGCGACTTAATTTCAGTAATCATTTGTTAATTATTGCTTCTAATTTTTTTTCCCTTCAAAAATATGTGGATCCTATATCATTCTTTATACTCATTATGAGTTTGTAGGTTTTGTACTTATTTTATACTGTTAATTAATGAAATCCTTTTTTATGAGGCACTTATATCGGAAAGAATTGTTGTTTTTTTATCAACCAAGTTTTTACAGTTTTTATTTATTTTATTACAGAAGTGATGAACCTAGTCAATTAAATTTTTAGGCTCTTCCTATGTTTTATATTTTGAAGTAAAGTATTGTCGATTATTTTATTTATTTATTTTTAAAATATAAAAGTTAATGCTTCGTGTTTAAAGTACTCGACTTCGCAGACTTTATAATATACGAAATTTTGTTTAATGTAAACTTTCTTATATTTTGATTTTATAAAAAATGCTGTTTAATTGATATGTTTAAAATATATAGTTTAAATTCTCTTGTATTATATTAAAAGCTGAAACAATTAAAGTGATTCAAGAAATATGCTCCCATTTCTTTGGAAAATATCGTTTTGGATCAACATAAATGAAAGAACATAATTTTTCACTATCTTCAAATTTCTGTTTTTGTTATTTCCTTTTTCTAATAAAAGGGTCAGAAATCAGATTAATTTTTCTTTATATCATGGATTTGGATTTGAACTTGGAGCTTAATTCGAGGTTATACCTATTAGCGATACATAGAACCAGTCTTAGTAACTTGTGGGAATTTTAAAATACTGCCTTATTGAAGTTTATTTGCTTTTAAAAATCCCATTTACGTAGCTTACATAATTTTAGTTCATAATTCATAAATTGTGTTAGTTAATTAGAGATAGTTACTAGTGTGTGCTTGCGATATGTTTAATTTAAAAAAATGAGTTGTCTATCTTTCAGACTGAACCGACGCGTTTGTTATTGCTATTTTTTTAAGCAAAGAATCCGTTGCACTATTGTCAGCCGTTCGTTTAAAAAATGAAAAATTCATTTCTTTCGAGATTTGATGTCAGAAAAATATTTGAAAGATAGAGGCACATCTTAATACGCTATACTTTACCAAATCGATTTTTAATTTAAGGAGTCTCAGTTCCGGCATTACCACCCCATAAACAGATCTACAAGAGACAATTGAATTAATTTTTTTATTAGCATACATGGGCATACTTATTTTAAGTGGAAAATAATCAAAATTTCGTTCTCCCTTGTTTTCTTTCTTAAATTTTATATTGCATGATGACACTCAATACGTTATGTTATTAAAAATTCGAGAAACGAACTTGTCTCAGATTCACTTCTCGGTATCTATCCCACACATTCGCAGAAACATCCTCTCTTATTAAGAAAAACGCCACATCTCTTCGCTTTCTCCCATTTCATTGCCGGTGACGATTTCGCTTTCCTAATAAACCGATCAGAAGGCAACCAGAGGCGCATTTCACGTCACATATTTCCTCCCGATTGAATGTATCTATTAGACTGAATTGCAGACATGCCCTTGCCCACTCGCCCTATCCTTTTAAGGCACTGTCTTGGCCCACGAATGACCTCGACCCACACAGCCCATCACACTCACTCACACACACGCTTTTCTCTTGTCTCTTTTCTTCTCAATCACTGAGTTCTTGTGTCGGAAGAAGAGTCGGCAAGGGATAACCGAATCAATAAAAAGTTCTGTTGTGATCGGTGGCTGAGCGACTCCACTTGCCGTTAAGTTAACCGATCTCTTTGATTAAAACGGATCAACTGATAAAAGATTATGGCCACCTCCACGATTCCATCTTCAGTACTGCACTCGTTCAACCAGTTCAGAAAGGAATCTCCACCTCCAGGATGTGAGTTTTTTTTTTCTTTTTTCTGTCATTTCAAGTATATTTATGGGATTCTTTTTACTTTCCTGTGTCGCAATGAGTTTTTATCTTGAAGAGGTTTTTATCTTTTAGATATGTGTGCAAAAGAAAAAGAAATAAAGTGTCCGAGGTGTCTTGTTTACATCTTGGCATTCTGATGGTGATATGCCACACATCTGCTAGTCTTGTATGTGACAAATTACTATATAGGAACATAACTACATTTTATGTGAGGGTTTTCTTTTGCGCTTGGTTTTTGTTTTTGTAATATTTGAATATAAGCTAGTTTTGATAATTATGACCAATCTGCATTAAGAGAAATTAAGAACATTCAACAACATAGATACACTTTATCCTAAAAATGAGAGGCAGGGAGTGTGTATATGTATATAGATATATATATATATATATATATATATATATATATATATAATATGAAAGATGACAAGATGATATTGAAAAAAAAAAACTATTTGTTGACCTAGTTTATTAGAAAAGCAGATTTTGATTTGAAGAAGTAATTGTTCTTCTTTTAAAATAATTTTGCTTAATTTAAAAGCATTTTTAGTAATTCATCCTAAAGCATGTTCCTAAAGCTAGTAGTAATTGGATATATGAACTGAGTAGAATGCCATTTTAAAATACAGAGAGAAAAGTGGGTGATAAAAAAAACGATACAGAAAATTGTTTTAATGATATCTGACATCTTAACAAAGTTCAGTTAAATCGATTCTTATCGATTGTAAAATTCTCTTAATTCATTCCGATCACTGGTATAAAATATTGCTATTGTAAACTTGGTTATGTTTTTAAAGGTTTCTAATTTGCTGTGAGCCCGACGTTAGCTATGAAACTTCATTGACTTCCGTTCTCAGCAACAGGAAAAATTTTTATAGTATCAGCTCGAAAATTCTTTATATTAAATATATAATATACAATTAAAATAATTGAATGTACTATCTATAAAAACTGTAACTACAAACGCAAAGCAATTTGATTTAAATAACTGTTGTTCAATTTAAATTAATATATTTTACCGAGTTATTTTTGGCTTATTTTTTATTTTACTTTCTCGTATACGACTTCTTGAGAAAGTATTGTAATCGTCAAGAAATTCGAGCTCAAGATTTTGACGAATCTCCAAGTTTCAAACCTCCTTGAGTTCGATAAACACATTTTTGGCATTATGTTTGTCTCTGAACACCACAATTCGAAAATACGTTGATGTAGAGGTATGGAATTCGGATTTTACATCAAATTTTTAGATTTATATCAAATTTTGAATGAAACTCATTCTGAGGAAATCTGTCTTCTTTGAGTGCAAGTGAACTCGGTAACTACAAGTAATAAAAATCTATAAATAAAAATCATTAGATAGGTTTTAGCGACTAAAATGTAGATTCTTATCAAATTTTGAGCCTAATCTACCAAAGGGTTAACCGTCTGTCATTCTGAACTTTTTCATTCGTGTAAATGTTGTAACTTACAAATGCAATGGCTTAAACAGTGAAATTCGATATGTGATCATGTGACTATAACTATAGTTCCATGTCAAATTTTGGCTTCAGTCGGTCTGAAAAAAGGCGTCCAAGATACACATTCGTATGATAAATGCAGTAAAACTGCTAAATCCACTCCAAGATCTGTATATCGTAACCACTACTGTCCGCCAATGCCATGTAAGTCTTTTGTGGCCTTAACCAAGATTCACAGCTTTATGCGGAGGAAGGGAAGTAAGACATTTATTGCAGAGTATGCAAGAAAGATTCGTGACCATTTTAGCTGATTTTATTTTTGTATTTTCTGTAACTTCAGTTTTTATTCAGTTTCATTTTCGATCATAATCTTTGGTTCTATAACTTTGCAATATAATATTGAAAGAGTATTATTAATTCATTTTAAGTTGGATAGTATTAGTTGTTTTTGAAGTTTTGCATGAAATAAGATTATAGGTCAAATTGTCTACTTTTGTTCCGTTTTTTTTATGTTAATACTTTAAAATTCCATCTGAAATTCATTTTCAGCTTGTGTACAGACTGTTATATATGAATACTAAACTTTAAGATTATTTTATTATCCTGATAAATGATTTCAGTTAAATTTTAATTGAATTATTCAGAGATGACAGACACTTCACTTCTGTAGTGTAATCCCCCATCTTAATTAAATGGTAAAGACAGTCTCTGCATTTGGTTATCTGGCTTCACGCGTTTCCGAATTGACACATCTGAACTGCCGACTTGGCACCCATCCTGTGCAGTTGGCTTGACATGACAGCACAGTTGGCGGTACTTCGGTCAGAAGTTAGTTTACGCTTCCTTCGCTTTGTATTGAGTTTGCTTCCTCTCATCTTTTATTCGCGCCTCAAAATAGGCCATTTTCTTTATCCTCCCGGTGAATGAATTAGCATGTTTTTTAAATCCTTCCAGGCCCCCTACTGAGAATTAACGAGTCTAGTTTGTCAGTAGTCTTTGTATGGAATCGTTGGGAGAAAATAAATTAGTCGTGCGTTTCGATCTCGTTTATATAATTGGACGAGATGTGAAAAAGATGAGCCAATTAGACTGTTCGCTGTGATTCGCAAAACCAAATTAATTTGTTGCGTTCAGCTTTTCTAGAATTAAACAAGCGGTGTTTTAATCTATTCGCGAAACCAAATTAATTTGTTGCGTTCAGCTTTTCTAGAATTAAACAAGCGGTGTTTTAATCTGTATGGGTACATTTTTGTGAGGGGTTTTTATGTGTATGTGTGCGCGCTCGCTTATCTGTTTTAGTTTTTTGAGTTTAGTATTTTCTCTACCGAATTAAATGATGGTAATTTTAGAAATAATGATTAGCAGAAATAAATACTTATATAACTTCTCTTTTCTCCTCTTCGAGCGTTTGGATATATATATATATAGTCGTAACTTGTCTTCAATTACCTCTTCGGAGTTCATTTCACTAGTAAAAAAAACTTGGAGCTTTGTAAATTAAGAATTAATTAGATATAATTGGTTGATTAACTAGCTAATTACCTAGTTTAATTCCGAATTTACTATATTTTATATTGATTTGAATATGCAAGAGTACTATAGAACTCCATTTATATAGATAACTGAAAGTTAAGTAAAAGAATACAAGTTAATCGAAAGGCGGAAATGGGGGAGGGACAAGCTGCAAATTAAATTCTTTTCAAGTAAAAACAGTGATACATATGATTTTGAATGATGTATTCAAACGATGATATTTTAATATATTTTGTATAAGTATACATTTTATAAACATCTTTATTTTTGTAATTAAATAAATACGTTATAAGCAAGTTTTTGTCCACCAAAACTTTTTTCCAAAATTATTCCGTTATCTAGATATTCGATTATCTGAATCGAATCAGGTTGCAGCTAAGCCGGTTAATTAGTGTTCTACTGTAATTAACATATTTTCTGACAATACTTTCTTTTATGTTTCTGAAATTTAAAATGTAAGACTTTTTGGGCCTCATCTGCCATTTACATATTACAAAAAAGACGTATTTCTAAGTGATTGACTCAGCGTGTACTAATAGCATTATTTTGAACTTAAATTTTTTTTTCTGCTTATATGTTATTAACTATGGAACTGCTTTAAATAATAAGGTGTGTAAAAATGAAATGGGCATTTTTTCCTCCCTAAACTTTAATTGTTGCCCTCTCTATGCAGTATGTTATTCTTTTGAAAGATAAATACTAAAAATAATCTACATACCGAATTGAAAAATTAGAACAACTATAGTATATTTTCTTTAAATTAAAAATGATATAAATTATAAAAACTGGCAGCATACTGAAATCTGGGTTTTTATTTTCACGAATATGATTGAATATGAGTTACCAAATTCGACCAAGCATTCATCGAATAGACGGCTATAGTGCGCATTGAAACAGGACAAAATCGGAGAACAGTGTGATGTCATGTGGTTTTTTAACTGATTGAAATTTAATTGGTCATTGCCGCAGTGTCATAATATAACTTTCAAACAAAATATCAGTTAAACAAAACCGAAACCTAATACATTTCCTTTGAAATGATCTTCCTCTACTGCCATTTTACATCCTGTTTATTTAGCATAATATCCTTCCTATGTCTGCTTCATTTTATGATACTTTCCTTTAATATATTTTTGTGTTTTCATTTTGTATGCATTCTATTATCTGTTAACCGAATTGTGGGTGATTTTTATCTTAACTAAGTATATACTGGACATGGTGTATTTTCTGTACATCAAAGCCGTTTCTTTGATAAAAGTTCGACTTTTCAGTGCGGCACCGAAGAAGGATCTATAAATCACGTGAACAAAGCCTGTGCACTATGGCGAGAACACAGACTCATATGACCAAGAAATTGGATGTCTCTTGACGTCGAAGAACTCAGAAAAATTTCAGTCGCTAAATCTTCTATTAAGGACATTTTGTCAAAGTTCTTGTCTTTAGTTCTCTCCTAATGTAAAAAGTTAACGTACATTTAATGTATTTTATGCTGAATTATGTATGCAATGTTTCAGAATTTAATATGTAATGTAAAATGTAGTGCTTTTTTTTCTGTTCATTTTTTTGTACCAATATGCGCTTTCTCTACCTCTAGAGAGTTCTTTGTTGTTTGCAAGTGTCCAATGCCGCCAAGTGCCGTTTGTTCCTCCGTGCTAGGTGGGGTTATTCTTTGGCGGCCCCATCCTGTATGGCTTCTGGCTTGGTCGGGGTATCGCTTGCATATGGAATTAAAGGTTGCATGGTATTAAAGGACGCATGCATATGGCATTAAAGGACTAAAAAGGTTGCATTATCTGAAGCATTGAAGCATATTACAAATCTCAATTGATCACAAGATCTTATTTCACTGAGATTGTGACCGAAGGGAGTTTTATTATGTCCTTTATTTATCCATTTGTAACATTTGACTGAAGCTTAAAATTGGCTGGACTCACTATGTGATGAGTAGCAAGTACTTCATTATTAAAATAATCCCTGTATTTTAGCGGTATATTTCTATATTTGATGTAAATGGATAATGCCATTTTGATTTCCATGCCCCCAAACACAAATTGTCACGTACCATGACCACTAAGGTGGACAAAACTAATACATCATAACAGTAAATAAAACATATTATATCTTGATATTAACATTTATTTTTTCTTTTTTGGAAAATTGAATAAAGGATTTAAAGAAAATATAGTGAAAACTGTTTTCATTGTTTTCATGTCAATTGCTTGAATGGAATCTTTCATTGACAGCATGGGGTGGGTGGCTGTCTTTAAACCTTCAACGAAACTTTACTGCAGTAATATCATTGTCTTTATTATAAATCGACGTTATTGTAAGTTTCAGCCCTGATACTTTTTTTGTTTGTTTAAATGTGACTCCAGTTTTTTTTTTTTTTTTTTTTTTTTTTGAATGTGACATTTGAGTCTACCAAATAACAGTTAAATCTCATTGCCTCTTTTTTTTTTTTCTTACTCTTGTTTTGTCTTTTTTTTTCCCTTTTTGATAACCTAAATCTCTCTTAATTCATTCTAGTTTCAATTATTTTCCCCCTCTCCTCATTCTTCTAAGATTTATCGTTGTTTTACACAAGACGACAGGAAAAGAGAAAAATTTCTAACAAATGACAGGAGTGCTGTTTCTTGTTTAAAATTCATTGCCAAGTAAATGCTAGGAAGAGAAAATTTAAAATAACGCCTACAGTCAGTTGGCACCTAAGTTGTACTGTGACGAATAAAACGAGCAAAGAAATGCAAAGGAGATGTCTTCCATGACGAATTGTTACTAATGTTAAGCTAAGATTTGGATAAATAGCTTTTTTTTTTTTCTTTCTCAATTTTATTCTTCATTGCAATGATCGTAAAGATTTCTAGCGTGCTTATCTCTGACTTGTAAAATTTCAGCAATTTTATTTGGTCTTAAGATTATTCTGCAAGGTTAGTTGCCGTATTATGCACTTCTGATACTAAGACCGCTTCTAATTCTTTATTATATTGATTCGATACCAGCATTATGCGGCAGTAAATCTGAATTTGATTACAATGAATTTTTTTGCTGTTGGTTCGAATTGCAGTTTAGTCTGCCCCTTTTCATTTGATGATTTCAAATGTATGACGCAATTTAATTTTGTTATCCTTTGCTCATCTTAAAGGAAAAAAAATAATAGAAAAAAAGAGACCTATTAGTACTGTACAATTTAAACACATTCATTGTCTGTTAGATGTTATGCATGTTTGATGTATAACATCTAACAGGTATAGTTTGGGTGTCATGTAAATAGCATCCCATTGATTTGATCGTTATATCATTCCGATATGAAATTTCCTACCAGAAAGGGGAAGACTATTAAACGAATACTTTGAGTTTCAACATTATTGATTAGCAATGAAAGATAATCATAAAATTTTTTTCGTGTAGCATCATGCTTTACTTTAATTCTGCTTTCATTGAATCATTTATTTATTAATTTATAATGACCAAGACATTACTTAACAGTATTACAGGAAACTTAGTCTGTAAAATTCTGTTCTTAAATTTCTTCTCCCATGGTCTTTTAATCAAACCAGTACCTTTAACCATGTTCAAAGAAAACGAAGAGCCTTTTTGTGTAATAGATTGTGTTCAGCGTGTACTACACTTTCCTAAGCTTCACCTGTGATATGACTCATTAATAGTTCAAAAGATTAATCAGTGCATCGTCATTCTCAAGGCAAAAGATTGTACGCTGCCAGGTTTCCGACATTTTTTGGAGAATGCTGGCATGACTAGAGTAAAAAGTCGCATAGCGTCTTTCAAATCTAAGGATTTATTAAGAATAATGTGATACTGGAACGTTATGTTATCACGAACTGAAAGATGCTGCGTGACGAGCTTGAAGAATGTCGCACGAAATCCGATGACGTATATTCTTTTATCCTTTAACGTCTATATGTTATTAATTTTACATTATTAAACGGGACTCGGCTTTTAACGAGCCCTTTAACCGCCTACACATTTATTTGAAATTTTTTTTTCACTTGCAGCATACTTTGTGGGCAAGTAAGAGCTGTAGGTTTTATGCAAGAATTGATTTATTTCGTATTATGTATGTATATATATATTCGTCTCAGTTTCAATGACGTATCAAAACGTCATGTGCATCTGTGCCCAAACAAAATGCATGACGTACTGACACATCAAATGTAGCCGAGGGGTAATATGGACACAATTTTATGTTTAAAATCCTCTTTCGCTTTTATTTTCTTGATAGTTTAAGTTAGATGCAAGCTACTATGGATCTACTAAATAGTTCAACAAACGTTAAATAATGAAAGAATGTTTTAAGTCTTGTTCCTTTTTTTTTAAAAAAAGAAAAACACACACACACATTAATTTCGGAAAGAGTACTGATGGCGTTGAACTTTCCGTTTGTCAAGAAGGGGCGAATGTTCCTTTAATTCACAATTACTTATTTTTAATGCTAGCTATATCGTTTTCACGTATGCGATGTTGATGCCATTCATAGGTTGCTTTAGTTGTGACTTTTACTTGAAGTCAAGAGGGGAAAAGGGTTCACGATTGGATAGAGGATGTTGACTCTCCGGAACCTCTGATTCATACCTGTCAGGTGTCTCCTTTCGTGCCCATTCTCTGAGCGATTTACTGACCCCAGAATTGGTGGCTCTCTGAATTGGCCCTGTGCCCGCTCTGCTAGCTCTCGTTGATGGACGGATTATCGCACTATTACTTGTTTACAAGAAGGAAGAGGGTCTATTTTAGATACCGACGTAATTGACCGTTAGTGTCTTCGGTATCAGTTTGAATAAGTCATCAGACATCCTATAAAATTTATGAAATGTTCTGGAAAAGCTATGATTTTTCATAAGCCTCTTTCGCAGTGTTTTTTTTTAAAATCTTCTCCATTTTTTAATATGATTATGCTTCTTAGCTGAATGCTATCGTTAAATTGTGTAATCTGACTTGCATGATCAATTATTTTCATTTTGATCGAAGTTAAAAAAAAATCGTTTGTCGTACTTTATAGTGCAGATCTTTGGGTGTAGTTAAGCATATAGTTAATTTTGGGGTGGAAGATGTTCATTTGTCTTTACAAATTAATTATTTATTTATTTTTATCAAAAATTAATTGTAATTTTAACATTTTTTTTCTATATAATTTAGAAGCCTGTTATCGCACAAAAATGTTTTTTTTTAAATCACTTTGAAATTTAAATGAATAATAGTTTTATTTTGATGCATTTTTCTCCAATTTTAATGAATTTTTAAAAATATTTTAATTATATTTTCCAGAAATACTTTTCATGGTTTAACTTATGTGTTTTAAGACGATATTTCTTATATGCATGTTATCAATGCTGTAAGCATGCATGCATGTTATCAATGCTTAAGGTTTTAAAAATAACAGAGAAGTAAATTAATTAAGCCTAAAACTTTATCAAATCATATTTACGTTCTAAAAATCCGAATCCTCTTTAATTTTTTCCAACTTTGCGCAGTTAAATGTAAAATGATTTTGAATTGTTAGCTGCTATAGGGATTCGTTCGGTTTTCCCTTGAGGGCATCCTCTATTATTTAATATAATTAAAAACTTGTAATTTTAAGAGAATTTAAATTATAACTAAAATCCATTTGGTTCAAAATCTTGGTATTACTCATTTAGTCAGTATTCTTGTTTGTGTCTTTGAATAATATATTTATTTCTTTGACCCCATGATAAAATTGTTAATTTGATTTGTAGTTAACGGTATTTGATTAATTTTATTTCTGATATTGTTACTTGATAGATTCTATATAACTTCAGAGCATCTTATCGCACAAAAGTCATTTTTACATAACTTTATAATTTTTTTAAAAATGAACTTTTCAGCGGTATCCGTTTTATTTCCATGTATTTTCTGAAAAAATTAATTGTTAATAATTTTAAAATATTTAAAATTGGAGAAAATGCAAAATAAAATGATAATTTATTAATCTTTAAAATGATAATTTGCTCTGTCATTAATGACTCTAAACAAACTCGGTTATTTTTGGTATGGAAATATATCGCTATAAATCACTCTTGGAGGAAATAAAGTGCAGTTAATAAAATTTCACTCCAGATTTTGAAGAATTAACATTGACCTTTTTTTTTTTTTTTTCCTTGCGTTTTGTGTTGTCATCGCTCTAGTGACCACTAGTGGAAAGTAAATTAATTTCTAAGTGTGCCAACTTCCTTTTCTGGAAATGGAACGTTTTTTTAATTGTTATAAACTTTTTTTGCTTAATATTTTTTTCTCCTTATAAACCTTTTCTAACTCAATGCTTTCTTTGGCCTTGAATTACATACAATGGACTCTCGTATAATACGATTAAAAAGTGGCACGCTGGAGGGGAATATACGTCATAGAAAATCAATTAGTACTTTAAATTTATTTACGGCTAACTAATATACCTGGCATTGTCCAGGATGAAAATATTTTTTATTCGTGTTACTAATATAAAATTAATCATTTAAATAATTATTACGAAAACTCTTAACACATTTTTTTTTATTCTTCAGCATTTATGACCAAAATTTAAAGCGCTTTTAACATAAAATATTTAAATGAAAGATTAAAGTTACATAATATCAAATCATCTGTTGAAAGCTTTGTTGATGTAAACGTTTTAAGCGAGGAAGTATTATATTTAATATTAGCGATTATCATAATCTTAACACAATATTATTATTTAAATTTATTTTTATTTAAAATGAGAATGATTAGTTGCTACCAAGAATTTTCTCAAAAAAATTAGACTATCGCAAACGATTTAAAAAAAAAAACTCCGCATAAAACCATTTAATTTATATATAATTATAAATTTTCGAAGATTATACAAAATTTAGTTGTAGATTAAGTTGTGAGTAACAACTTAATTATGTGTTCACAACATGAAATAAGAGGGCAACTATTCTCAACAGTGAATTTCAGTTTTTATCCACTCTTAAAGGCTAGTAAATGTTGAATAAGTTGTTATGAAACAGCAAGTCTCGGAACAGTTTTCAATAATTTTTTTAAATATCAATAAGAAAAAACAAATCGTATTTAAACATCTTTATCCCTTCTTTTTGGTTATTTTAAATTCTGTTTACTAGACAACTCTTGAGTACCATTTATAGTATTAATTAATAGTTAGATTAACCGCTGCGTGGTTTTTTAATTATAAAAGAAAGTAATTAAGTTTCATGAAACTTTCACTAAAATCTTTCTTATATTTCACAATATTTACAGAAAAAAATGTGAAAAATATCATTTTCACGTTTTTTAATTCAACAACTTTAATTTCTATGGGGGTAAAAAAAGGGGGGACCGTTTTCAGTTTTATTTATATGAAAAGCTTCTTGTATAGATAAATTTCTCGAACTACAAGATTTCTAATAATGCATAATCACTCTTTTGTTTTTATAACTGCATTATATAAAAGTTTACTAAAATATCACTCTCAAGTTTTTACCTTGTATTAAATATCTTTGTGAGTTTTAGCTATCTATTTGAATTCTCATTTTGATCAATAAGGAGTATACAGTTGAAATTTAAGGGGAAAAAATCGTTGAAAACGGAGTGTTCCGAATACTTAGTGTAAGGAAGGAATCCTTTTTAAAAAAATCTCGAACTTTAATTTCGAAACATCGTAATATATAATTGCTTTAGGCTTAATTCATCTACTTTTAAATAATTTTAAAAAATTTGCCCTTAATTATATAGCAGCGATAATTTTTACTCACAAAAAAATTAGTATTTAAAATCGTTGATATGTGTATAAGTGAAGTAAAATATTTGTAAACGTTTATTAAAATCGGGGAGAAAATTATATAAATTAAAATTGGTGTGATTGTAAAGTCATGTCATATATATATATACAAGGTACCTCAAAAATTTTGAGCGCGTCTTTTATTCCTTAAATATTGATCACAGACATATGCTGTAAACTACAAGGTTGCGTAAAAAAAGGTGCAGAATGTTATGAAATCTATTAAAATCTTCAGGGGATTAAACTTTAAAAAATACAAAATTTAAATTTTTATACAGCCCCTGTGCAAAAAATTCCTAATGAGTAAAATGTGCCCCATCCTCTTATAAGGTCATTACAAAATTTTAGAATTTTATCATGAAAACTCTCAAAGATATTTTAAAACAAAGTTGGTGAAGGGTCGATCACAAATTAAAATGCAAATGTTTACGGCTTCAGTGCAGATTTCGCGACGCAGGAATGCAGCATAAGGAAATAAAATATGCTTTATGTCTTTTGTTTTAAATACAAATTTAAAATCTATGCTTCTTGAAAAATGCTTTAAAATTTTATATCATGAATTACTGAATATAATTTAAAAATAGCACAGTCAATGAACTTGTAAAAAAACTTATTAAATCTTTCCTTTTAAGTAATCTTTCGTTTATTTAATTTTTCCTTTAAGTTATTATTTCAAATTTTTTTAAAAAACTTTTGAATCAATAAATAACAAAATTATTATTATTTATTTATTCAATCATTACTTTCTTTATTAATTTGTGTACGACCCCTAAAACACAAATATCCGACATGATTTTTTCTCTTTGCTATCTCATATCTATTAATCGAAAAGTGGTTTATGTCATCATTTATGTAGTTCCATATCTTTGAGACTTTTTGTGATAAATTGCTGAAATTTTGTACATGATCTTATTAGAGGATGGGGCTCATTTTACTCACTGGGAATTTTTTTGTACGGGGTCCGTATAAAAATTTAAATTTTGTATTTTTTTAAAGTTTAATCCCTTGAAAATTTTAATCGATTTCATAACATTTTACAACTTTTTTACGCAACTTTGTAATTTACAGTATATTTCTATGATCAGTATTTAATAAATAAAAGCCGCGGTCAAGGTTTTTGAGACACCCTGTATATAACTTTTAAGGGGATATAAAAATGAATTCTTTGTAAGGATATGTTCCGTATAGAATTTTAAATGAATTTTGTATCATACATGTTGCATTACACAATTTATAGATATCATTCAGATTACAAGTATTGTTATGTTAGAAAAAATCTCAAGAGTTTATATTGACATATTTATACAAATATGCACATTATTATAAAAAATAACCTTGTTTTTTACATTTTTACGTAAATGTTGATTTGATTGATAGAGAAGTCTAGGGAAATGGATTGGTTTTTTTATGCAAAAATATGCAGTCAGTAACCTAATATGCGGAACGCCTATTGGTCCACGACTCTCATTTCAGGATATGCGAATACCTTGGAACATTTGTGAAATTTGTATAGTCTTTTTAAAACGTAATTATGCAATTAATAATTTCTGGTATTCATTAATGATGTAATAATCCTCAAATAGATTTTTCATTCTACAGAATGTGTTAAATATCTCATTTATCGTTCTGGACTTCACAAGAAGCTTTAAAACATAAGATTTAGAATAAATAATCAGTTTTTAGAAAATTTGTTGAAATATTTTCTAAATTTCATTCGCTTTTTAAGAAATATTTCCTCTTGTAAGGTTCCATTCAATAATTTTATATTAATTGAAATTGCACGATCTAAAACAGTTTTTGTGTTTTTAAAATAAGCTAGATATTTTTTAAATTTTGCTTTTATCCCAATATTTGTTACATTGTTGCTATTTTTAACTTGATTTTATTTAGGAAATTGTAATTGGTGTAAAACCGCTGTTGTTTCAAAGTAACTCACGATTAAAAACCGATTTAGAATTTAAACTGAAACTTGTCGGTCATTGAGACTGCATTCCACGAATTATTTCGTGTTTCTTTTGAGCCATTTGTATCCGTCGAGTACGCCACTGCTTTGACAGCTCTTAGTTAAATCTGGGCTCCCTTTAGTTTACAGATACCATTTCTATAGTCTGCCATGTTCATTAGTCAAACATCTCTCCACGAGTCATTTGTTGGCGGTTTCTCTTGCTCTGAAATAAACAATCTAAGCCCCCTCGCCAAGAAGTGCAGCAAGAAGGAGAAATCTCACCTAGAATTACATCCCCATTATGTGAACTCCAGGTTTAATGAACTGCCAAGGGGAAGGCTTGGCCCACATCCATGCTGCCAAGTTGGACAGTTGCATGAGGGAATCCTTTCCGCTTGCTAAATACAGACGTGCCCTTATCGAAACACAGGATCTCTTAATTTCTTTCGGCCTTAATCTGGGGCTTGTATACACTCCCGCTTCCGTGATTGTCTTTTTGTTTTCTTAATGTGTATTTGTGGAAGATGATTTAATTACGGCTTCGGTAACGGTGTTTTTGCTGATATGTTTGTGCGGTCTTTCCGCAGTAAATAAAGATGGGAGTTTCTAGAAAATGTTTGAGATCAGATGAGTTTGATGTAAACAACCGAATTATCCGTGATGTTTTTTTAATATTGTCGTCTGGAGGAAAAATGCGTTTTTCTGTTATTTTCATATTGACTGAAAAGACCAATGTTGTGATTTTTATTCTTGAAAAGTAGTAAAAAGTTATTTGAAAAACTGTTAAAAGTTATTTTTTATGTATGCATCAAATATTAGTATTTGATGCAAAAAGGATGTTTAGAGAACAAGCAAGTCAGTGCTTTGATTCATTTTAAAGTCTACTTATACAAATCTTTCGAAAGAATGGGGATTTATGTTAGTCTTATTGTTTATGTATTGTGAATTTCTTAAAAATCACAGCAATACAGAACAGTATTTACTTTTTAGAGATCATGTTTCAAAATAGATTTGTTCAAAACAGAATTTTTGTCATTCATAATTTGTTCAATAATTTCAAGTATAACAATTAACACCTAGCGAATTTGGTTCTGGCTCATTTTAAATTAACATGTCTATATAAGGAAAACTAGAAAAAAATTCATTTATTTACTTGTAATATTTTACTTGCGCATTCTATTTTTTCTTCTATTTAAACACTTCTTTATTTTTGCTTCTACTTGAACTCTTCTTTTGACCATTGATACAAGAATGGTAAATTAAATATCAGTTTTTCGAACTATTCTATGTCTAGTTTGTTTACCAAATACATGAGTATCGTAAATACTGCATATTTTAACATAATAATAATCTAATATTTTTTTGAAAAAAGATTCTTTGAAAATTGATTTAAAGATCCCCCCCCCCCTCTGTCTGAACGAAATTTTGTCGTTTCAGAAATTTATTAGCATTCTTTTCGTAGTTTCTCCTGCCGCGTGCACCCCGGTAAAGAAGCTTAAACCTCATTATCTTGTTAATTTTATTTGTAGACAGAAAATCAGAAAAATTTATTATAGAAAACAAGTGGTTTTAAAATTCCCTCTGTTAAGTTACATGGGGTTCTTTTTTTTTTTTAATCTTTTTGTCTGGATAATAGTCAAGCTGATAGAGGAAATGACTGGAACAGGCAATACTGACTGTATGAGACACGTTCTGTCTAGAAACTATTTTTAAATTCTGCTCTTTAATTTTGTAGATGTCTGCAATCACTTAGATTGAAATTTTTTTCTGATGTAATCTTAAAAATAATAATGGTACGGGAAAAAAATATATAAATCCATCAGTGGGGCGTACGATAAAAACACTCCCACAAACTCAATAGTTAGTAACAAAAAGTTTACTACAGTGTACTCGTGTAGAAAAAGCACAACCGAAATGTACACGATTTATGCTGCAGTAAACAGCAGCATAAATCGTTATTAAACAACTGCAACAGCACAAAGCTCTCAGAGTGTATTTGTTGGAGACTTCGCTTGGTTACTCACTTGAGCTCAACTTATCTGATTCTTCTCTTTGCACGACTTACTATCAGCTTTTTATAGTTTTCCTGACAAGCCATCAAATGCTTTAAAATAAATGCCAGAATTTGAATCTTAATGGAGCTGTACCAAGATTTCCAAATTTTCTTTATCTGACAAATATTCTATGTCCACCATTTTTATACTCCAAGATGTCGGAGGAGAGGTCATTGACTCAATATCCATTCACCAGCCACTGTATCTGTAAAACTCTCTTCCTTATCAGAAGATTTATTGCACAGGGAAGTAGTATTACGAATCCGTAACAATAGGAATAAAGATAATGTCTCTGTAACCAATTTTCTCATTATAATTTGAAATAATAAGTATTTATCATTGCGATAAAATAAAGTATTTGAATATGTAGCTTTTCGGTTTTTCCCTATGAGAGAACTAATTTAATTTCTAAAAAATAGTCGATTTTTCCTCTTTAGATGCTTTTCGATGGTGTTTCTCTCTCTCCAGTTTGTATTCTGTAATGCTTGATAATATTTGATGTTACAATGCTGCAATATAGTTACTATTTGATTATGATTGCTGTGTTGTTATTTGACAAGTTGCTATTGTCAAGTTGCTGGTCAGTTTATTATTTGTCTAGTTGCATATACTACGAAATTACTACTGTAGCTACTCTTGCATACTAAGAAATGCCAAACAATCTAATGAAGGAAATCCGCCAAATTACCTGCACAAATATTACTCACCAATTCTCTGTTACTTCTGCCATAAAGGTTAAAAATTAAATGAACATCCCCTCCCCACATATACTCTTCTTCTTCTTTTTTTTTTTTTTCAATTTTTGTGTAGGATTCTTTATGTGATATTGATTTATTTCCATTTATTTATTTATTTCAAAATGATAATTCACGATTAATAAATGCATTATTTTGTGAAAATATATATTATTATAGATAGTGTTTGATTCATGGGATTTATATTAATTATTGGCTATAAGTACTGTAAATTCCTTGGCTATAAGTACTGTAAATTGCTGAAAATGAGATGTAAAATTCATGTTTATCTGTTTCATTATTTATTTACAATTTTCTAAACGTAACCGTTTTTATTTCATTTTCATCTTTACCAGGGTTCGAAAAGTTTATCCATTTTAATGTTACTTAAGATGTACGACTTTTTTTCTGTACTCTCATTAACTCGAAATCAATTATTACTCGTGTAATTCATGTGTTTTTGTCGATTCCGCGTATTTTATTGTCCGAGCTTGCTTTATTAACAAAAGTTTGTTATTGTTGCTCATGTCATTCAGATCTTCTCCAGGCATAAAAATTTAAATTATGTAACTTGTCGATGTTACGATTTATCACCAAATTATAACAGCTAACGCATTGCATCTCTAAATTTTCTAGCAATGCTACAAAATTTCTTTTTGACTGGAAGGGTGATCTGATAGGTTGCATGAAATGGTGGAAGGGTTGATCTGATTGGAATAGAATGACCTTGGTTGTAAATAATATGGAACTTTTCTGAAGCAAATTCAATTACTAATATTATTAAAGTCCTGCATTTCGAATTAATTGTCATTAACAGGGCTATCTCTTTCTGTTTTCTCTGTATCTTTAATTGATTTTCGCTGTTTCTTTACATAGTTGGACGCATTGAACCAAATATTCGTTCTTTTGATTACACAACTGTGAGAAATACACAGTTTGTTTGTTTATAACTCACCTAAAAGTGAGAAAACGAGCTCTGAACCGAAATAACACTACAGTGCTTACGTTTCCAGCAAAAAGCAACCTTAAAATTTTCCTCCCGAGGTACAAGTTCGTATTAATTATCCCTCCTGCCCTGAATTATGAGCTTTTTGTTTTACAAAACGTCAAGAAGGCGAATCCTGGAGGGCCGCATTCCCACCGGTGGTTACTTTTTTATCCTCCCGTTCGGAACGCTACATTTTTTGACGTGGGCGATCCAGCGTCCATATTTGGGTCTGGCATCATTTGATCTGTCTGCAGAGATACGTCACGGCAACCACGTGCATAAACACACAACGCCTCTGAAAGAAAAGTGTACGGGTTTTCTTTTACAAACGTTGCCGCCTGTGGCAGACGTAGCTAATGAATTTGGTATCGAAAACGAACAGTTCCCGACGACGGCCCCCCGGGGTTTCTTGTAGTTGGAAGAATGGAGCGTGCGCCCTCTTTTGACAAATTAACTGTTGTTCTGATGAAAAGCATTGATATTTTGCTTGGCGACTAGAATTTCATTTGTAGTGCTATATTTGAGGTGGTAGGTTGGTTGTTTTCGTTTGTTCCATGAGAAACGGTTACGTTTCGGTACTTTTTCTAATATTATGCTCCATTAGGGTGTAGGTTACGAGACGTTTTATTTATTGCTTTCGGTTATGAAACAATAAAATTAAGAATTCAAGAGGATCAATATAAGAGAATCAGGATATTGTGTTATATTTTATCGAATTGAATTTGTTCATTCTATTTGAAACTAACATATATTATTCTGATTGAGGAATAATATATATATATATATATATATATATATATATATATATATATATATATGTATTAAATATGAACCTATTACCTTAGAATGAGACACCTCATTCTTCTGTGCCTTGGTGGGTAGAAAGAAAAGTTAATGGACAATTCCAGTTAAATTCAAGATTGCAGTGCGAAAACAGTTAAAAATTGCCAGTTTAAGAAAATCCAAATATATTCTCTGTAAAAATCGATTAATTTTATAATTTTAACACGATTTTTTGAAATCGGTGTTTATTTTGTTTTACTTAAAAATTTCTTTGTCGCTTTTACTACAGTAATAAATTGAATTCAAGATGGAATAGTTGGAGTGGTCTCCTCAAAACGTTCCCGTTTACTCTCTAATTAAGATGTTATCTCAGAAAACGCCTTCCATGGAATTGGTGTACAATTGTACGAAATATTAATCTTTGGAGTGAATTTAGCATTTTTAGTAAATCTAACATGTCATCTTTGGGGATTTTTTTTTTTTTTTTTGAAATAGTCTCTGGCATGGTTGATAGTATCCGAAAATCGAATTTGTGTTTTAGAAGCGTTTTTCCCAACTGATCAAAGCAAAAATTTGACATAAAACTACATTTGTAGTTACAAAATCCCATACTAAATTTGAAATATTTAAATAATTGCATTTTTGAGTTATCACGTTCACATGTTTCTGAAAGTACAGACCGACAGACGATCAATTATTGGATTTGGCTCAAAATTTGATAGCTGTCTACACTAGAGTTATTAAATCTGTGTACCGAATTTTATATATCTAGTTCTCTTCGTTTGTAGGTATTATGTTAATTTATACTGGAACAGCCAGTGAGACAGGCTTCTTCTGGACGGAGTTAGCTGAAAATTTAATAGAAATCTATAAATTTGGTGTAAAGACCTAGACCAAATTTCATTATTCTACTTAAAACATTTTTTAGTTATTTTGGCGCAGTCAAACTGACTGATGGACATTTCTCAAAAATGTGTTTTCAAATTCGGGAAGATCTAAAAAATAGATCAGTATTTTTACATGGAGAAAACATGGACAATTTTATAGCACTTCGGAATTTTAATTAAATTCGAAAATCATTACATGATTTACAGCATTTGCAGTATAAAAACTATAGTTTTAAAAAGAGCAGTAATAAAAAAAAAAATCATAAATTTTGCTATTATTGGTATCATGGAACTGAAAGAAGAAAAATGATTCATAAAAAAAAAATCTTTTTTAAAAAGTGCATGAATTGATACTTCGACTTTCACTAAAATCTGTAATAATACTAAAATTGTATAAAGTGTATATTATTAAATGAAAAAAAAAGGCATACTTTTGCTTGACTTTAAATTTCATTTTCTGCTTGAGCTATTAAATGATTTTCTGATTGGTTTCAGAACTTGTTTAGTTTTTAAGAATATATCGATTCTTTGAAATCAAAACTATTATTTCCATAAAAAAAATTTGGTAAAGCTGATACTTTGAAGATGCTCTTGATGGCTTTCAAAACGTTTCATATTCTAAAATTCGCACTTTTTATGATAAATTTTCATACGGCAAATTATAGTAATGAATATTTACTTAATGAAAACCTGCCCAGCATTTGTCACATTCGATTAGCAATATTAGTTGCTTCCTTTAGATATAAACTCTGTGATGTTTTTCCCTTCTCGCTTGAATTTCAGAATTTTGACAATGCTGTTGTTTTTCCTGTCTAAAACGTATGCATGCAGGGAAGTACGTTTTACAGAGTATTGTTGCAAAAAAAAAAAGCCTATTTTATTATTTTTCTGTTTACTGCATTTTCTTGAATAAATAAGCATAATAAAAACTGTTATCAGTTTTGCAAAATTTGAAATTTAAGGCTTAGTTGCGATTGAGATTAGTTGCACATTTTGTATGTTTTCTGAAATCTTTAAATAGCCGGTGAAAGATAAAACAGAACTCTAGAATGATTATAATCTTTCCGGCTGATTGATAATGATGTGTTGAACAAGTTTCTTTCCTGTTCCTACTTATTTTACTTTGAGTTTTTATTGGATTAACTGATTTTTTTCCCTGAAAGTCTTAAGTATTTATTTGTGTGGCTTTATTTCTTAGGATACTTCGCAATCATCTATTTCAAAATACATTTTTTCTGTGAATTTTGATAAAAATGCAATCATTAAATATTTCAGCAAAATATATTTGTTTTTACGTGATTTTATCTACCTTGACTTTTTCCATATTTATCAAGATGGAATTTTGTAATCCATTTTCTCTTACTATCTGATGCACTGGATTAAGAAAAATTTTGTACAGTTGTGTTCCCTAAAGTAAAACATATTTTAATCTTTTCAGAACGGAATAATTGATCAATCGATTATTTTTAATTAAATCGTGATTCCATTTAAATGTGTATAGTACCAGCTGATTGAGAATTTGCAAACAAATTGATTTTATATTGTCAAATTTTTATAATATTAAATTTTGAATTGTATTAAAGGCAAAAATATGGAAAATAATAAAAATAATGTTTTTAAAGTAAAAAAAATATCAAAATGTAGAATCTATACTACTATTATAAATGTGAAAGTTTGGATGGATGGATGTTAGTCAATCACGCCAGAACGGCTGAACAGAATTGGATGGAATTTAGCTGAGAGATATATTATAGTCTGGGATAGGACATAGGCTAATATTTATTCCGTTTAATTGAGTGGTTAATTGTTTATTAATTAAAAACTAACTTTCTCGCCAAATGAGTAAAGCTTCAGGGTTGTTTTTTTCTCCCATGCCAATGAGATTAGGCTCAACATGATTTTGATTATTATTTCAAACGATTCTGTTTATTTTCTTGGTGTTCGATACATTTAAAATTAAACATTGTTAATTAATCGATATTTCGGATTCATTCTGAGGTACTTTTGAATTCAAATAAAACGGAATAAAGGAAATTAAAAATTTATAATTTATATTGCGTTACCCCAACTGGCGTACAAAATTCATACATTTGTGTTGCCCCAATTGGCGTTGAAAAAACACGCATGCGCAGGAGTAACAAAAGATAAAGCCCATTGATGCTATAAATTCCTATCTATTTCCACGCGTACGAAGTCGCGGGTAAAAGCTAGTTTAAAATAAAATCGTAAAAGCATAAGGGCTGTAAACGATACTACAATATTATCCCCACTTCGCAGTTTTAACACTTCCCCTCGATTTATATTTTCCAACACTTAAGCCGCCATTCTGATGATCTTTTGAAATATGAAAATGAAGGGCTGAATTAAATTAGAAAATTAAAACACATAAAATCAAAACACAAGGTATATTCATAGAGATATTATGAAAATTCTATTAAAACTATATTTTATGGGATTAAAATTCTAATTTAATCACTAATCCCAGCAATATCAATTCCATGGCACTGAATTATTTCAGCGTCTCTCGCTTTTATAACTTTTCTTCTTCCTATTATTTTTTTTATAAATTCACTATTAGTGTTTTTCTTTCGGTATACTTTAGTATACATAACGAATGTAATACTTTCTTTTTGATTATTCTTTTACCCTCCTTTGCATGCCTTGAATTTATAGCAAGAACGAGGATTTCGGGAACGAAGTGATAAACTCTCGAAGATTACGGCTACTTGTAAATATGAGTGTAACTCTCACTCCCCTCCGACGTCCGTATGTAGTGATGTTGTTATTATGCGTTTCGTGCTTCATGATATAATTGAATATCCATTTTGAATGCCTTCCTTTCCGCCGAATGGATCCGAAAATTGACTCGTATCCGCGTTTTTGACTGCATGATTGCATACGAAATTGTATTCATCTATGTCTCTTCGTTTTTTAGTTATCCCTTTATTACAAAAGCAAGAACATACAGCCAATAAGGAACCACCTTTGTGAAAACTTTGGTCCAGAACTTAATTGAGTTGTTAATATATATATAATATATGTATGTATGTACTTAAACATGCTTTAGCAGATGCATGTCCGAAAAGAAGAAACTTTGATTTATTTCATCCAGGAAGGCATCATTTATACAGATAAAAAGCGGCAAAAAATACGCCAGTCTGCAACGCGATACTGGAGAAAAAGAGACCGACATTTTTCTTTTCGGTGATTTTACTATGATATTTTGATAGGGATTTTTTTGACACGTGTAGACTTAGGAAAGGGAGTCTTAGATATCTTTAAAAGAATATTATAAGCATTAGGGATTTTCATCGCTACACAGAGCGTGCAACAGTGCTGAAGTATGCAGTTCTATAGAGCGCGGTAGAATTAATTACATAAAAAGTGAGATTTGGATCAGGAAATAAGAGAACATTTTAGAGTGAAAATAGGGACTAAATTAAGATAAAAATTTTGGAAATGAATTAGAAGTTAAATTAAATTAAAAGATATCGTTACATATAATTTCATATATATATTTCTTAGCGTTTTTGAATTATAATGTTCACACACTTCGAATGGATAAACGACCTTCCGATGGAATTCGTCCAAATTTTGGTAGAAATTTGCAAATTTAGTATTGAGATTTCTTAACAAATTTCTTCCCTTACTTAATGCGCTTTTGTGTTATCTTTACAGACAGATAGGCACAATTTCAAAAATCTGTTTTTCGTATTTGGGGAGATCTAATGCGTGAGAGATTCGTCCAAATCTCGAGGTCAAATTTTTTGACGATTACAATTCTTCCACATACGAAAAAGTGAAAATGTTTTCTACATCTAAATATATTAATAAAAATGCGCTTTTAGAAAGTCATTTCTTTATTATTAAATGCCAATCGAAAATATTTAGTTGCATAATCATATTTAAGTATACTTTAATAATAGAATACTCCTAATTTTTTTATGGTTATATTCTTTTCAACATATATTTGTTTTTCTTTTGAAATAGTCTTTTGCATTTTGTAAGTGCAATACCAGCTACAAATACTATAATTCCCCCCGAACATTTTGCTTTTGTTTAAAGGTGTGTGCTTCCGTAATGCTTATAACGAGGAAGTGTGGAGTGCCAACCATTATCCAACGACCTTATCATCCCACTCCAGTAGCAAAGTATAATTGTATTGATTGAACGATTGCGGTTGCCAGGAACAAAGGGCTAAAGAAAGTGCCATCTTTTTCTGTTACACTGCCTCTGACAACACTCGTTAGACATACATCCACGGCTTCCTTCATCAATCCAGTCTTTTTAAAAAGTTCCGAGAAAAGCGCATCTGTCGAGCACGTGGTAGGAAAAAGGGATGCTATAAATAATCAAAATATAGAAAGGGAGAAAAGAGGAGCTGCCCCATTTAAAATTTCATTAATTTCGAACAGGTTTTTTATCGCTGTTGCAGTTGTACCGCATCTAGTTTGGATTTCAATGAAATAATTTTTTTTTGTATTAGTTTTAAGGGTGATGATAAATTAACATTTTCTGCTTTTATCAATTTGTTATTCTCCGGCTTCGAAGATGGCATCTTTCTTTTTCTTCATTTATAATATTCATTTATTTAATACTGATATAATATATATATGTCAGTATTGATATAATATATATATTTCAATTTTGCTGTATTTTAATTTAATAATGAACTTATCGTTGTTTTCAAATATTTGAAATTTATTATGTAATCTTTTGTAACAGAGATGAAGGTTTTGACACGTTATTACTTTTAAAATACTAAACATAATAAAAATTTAGAAATTTCAAATATGTAAAATTGGATGCAATCCAGATGCACGTATGCGAGGTTTAAAATAACCCAATAACTGTTTTTCAAAGCTAGTGTATTTTGGCTTGTATTCATTTAGATTGAGAATATACAGCAAAATAACCGTAAACAGCTTATACAAATAAAAATGTAAATTAAGAAATAAAGGTATGAAAGATCATAAATGAACAGTGACAAAATTTAAGAGGGAAAAAACTATTTTCCTACGAAGATGATAATTCAAAATCAAATCTTTAAACCTTCAATCCAAAACATCCCAACGTGATTAAAGATTTAAAGCTCTTTGTCAACATATTTGTAAAGTTCACGTAGTAAAACTTTTAAAACATTAAAGCAATGTATTGTCATCAAGAATACACAAGTATACAAAGTTTCGATCTTCTTGCACTTTAGGAAGTAAATAAAAAATCGATTACAGAATTCCATCTTTATAAAAAACATGGAACAAAACCGACTTAAATAATTGCATTATTATGAAATAAGTGAACACAATGTCCGCTGCTTTTGAGATATTAAATTTGTTCCTAAAGGAAAAAGGGGGAGGGATGGTTGAATTTTATTTGAAATTCAAAAGAAAAACGTTACTCGTAAGCGTTTGGAGTAACGTTTGAAAGGAAAAACGTTACTCCAAATCTTATTTATATATAAACTGTTTTTATACCCATCTTTGCCCGAGATCAATTCAGACTCATTGATTATTTATAGTTAATATATTACATTCTGCTCCAGCTTTCCCCTCTTGCATTATTAATTTTCCCTCTGTACTACCTGAAAAAATTATCATCATTCAAGGAAAAAATTGGCATGACTGTTAAATTTATTATCATTAAAAAAAAGTAACGTGTTTTTAATTTTAAGGCGGTCTAAAAATCAATTTTGTGTATTAATATTTTTGGATGTTATTGCAAAAATTTTTTTACAGTTTTACTAATTTTTTAATTAATTAAAAAATTTTAAAAATGCCCAAAATATACATTTTTCCCCTTTAGAATATATCTGTGGCAAATTTGGCAGCTCCAGATTAAACAGTCTGTCCTGCAAAACGCTAACACACAAACACTCCTATTCTCATTTATTAAGGCCGCGGTGGCCTGGTGGTAAGGTCTGGGCTTCGGAACCCAAAGGTTTCAGGTTCGAGACCCGATTCCCCCAAAGAACCGTCGTGTAAATGGGTCTGGTGCACGTTAAATACGTTGAGTCCAAACGTCCTCCCTTTGGTGTGGTGTGGAAGTACGAGGTCCCTCCCAAAATAGCCCTAGTGTTGTTTAAAACGGGACGTTAATATAACTAAATCTCCTTCAGTATTAGCAGTGATAAGAACCATTATTTATTGTATGCTTTCTTTTTTTCAGATGCTCTGTTGGCTGATCTGCAGAATCAAACGCAGCTCAACCTCTCCTCCGCCGTTTGCCCCACTCCCCCGAGCACAAACAGTTATGCAGCTGTGATGTCTCACGGCCCTCGACCTTCCAACGCCACCGTCACCACCACTGTGACGACGGAGCGTTATGAATACCGGAATGGAGCTCCAGATGATCAGGTACGGTTAGAGATCGGGATACCGGTTTTCCTGGTATTTTGAGCTATTTGTACAATTTTGTAATACCGGTATTCACAAGTTTAAATACCGTTTTTTCGATATTTACTAGAAATTTTTAAAATTGTCTCCACTATATGTTCAGGGATCGCCAACATAGCAAAATAGTATACGTTTTGGTTTTTATGTCTCCCTAACGGACGAAATTAATTAGATTGTGAATACAAAGTTGCATCGTACAATTAAGAGAAGTGATAAAATACTGTTTGACAACGGATTGTAAAACCCTCCGCGGTAGGATGGGTTTAATTCGAAAAATAGGGGTGAGAGGAAGGATGAAAGGAGATATTTACATTTAACAAGACTTGTGGTTTTATGAGACGTAAACATTACAGATAATTAATAATACAGAAGGGAAAAGGTACTAATGCACAGTGAAATATGCCAGAGCAATTTTTATTTAATATAAGGGACATAGACATTAAATTATGAAGAATAAATGAAAAATTTCTGTTCTTAAAATTTGGTAATTACTTTTTTACGAAATAATAATGTTCTTTTTTATATTAAAATGTTTCTTTTTTGTATGTTGTTAAATTTTTTCAGGAATATTTTTATTCCCCGTTTTTTGGTCACAATATTTGATGATATTATGTAAAATTTTCTTCGTACCATTCCTGAAAGCTTTTTATCATTTTTGGATAAGAACAGAATATATGTTAATATTAGATTCTAAAACACGTTGGAACAGTTTACTTCTAATGATGGAACGATTCTTGAAATCCAATTCAAAAAGCAATAATCGACTTAAACTTGCAAATTACTTTTTCAGATAGTGAATTCCACTTAATATCCAGAACTGTATCAGCTTTAATTCCAATAAAACTGATTGTTGTGGCATTATGTCGGAGAGATTCTAATTTATTAACAGCTAATGCAACAATTTGACAAATTGCAACAAAATGACTGTACGTCACTATCTGAAGAATTATATATTACATTGGAAAATCGTATAGAAGAAAGGCATAGAAATAGAAAATGTCTTACGGTATTTACATAATTATAATGATTTTAAAAATGAAAATGAAGAAAAGAGACTAACCAATTCAAATCAAGTTTATTAAAATTTTTTTACCTACAAACCTATCCACATTCAGAAGAATTGGGTACAGTTATTAAAGATTATGATAACACTAATGTCGATAGTGAAAAGGAAGTGTTTCTTGAACAAAAATTAAAATTAGGGATAAATAGAAAAATTTCAACAAACTAAAATACAATACAGAAAGCAGCTATGTCCCAAACCATCGACGTAAAATCGATTTATTTGAAGATGAGGGATTTAGAGGTAAATACTTGGAAAAAGTATATCACGCATTGCTAACAGTACCACCAACTGGCGTAGATGCCGAAAGAGCGTTTTCGACAATTGGTAATTTTTGCACAAAATTACGTTCCAGACTTAATGACAGTACAATTGATTCATTATGTTTTTTAAAATCACATTCAAAAATTTGTAATAGTACCACAGACTGAATAGTGATATTGATACTTTTTTGTGATTTAAATAAATAAGATAGTCCTTTACTTTTTTGTGATTCTTTATATACTGTTATAATTTATAAGTTACATTATTTTGTGTGATATTTACCCTCTCTGATAAAACTGGAGCTCTCACTGTAATGTAAGCATAACAATGATTCCGTATAATCTCAACCTATTTCCATTAGAATTTGTGGTTAATTCTACCAGTTTTGTTTATTTATCTTTCTTTGCTAATGATGACTTATTTCTTTCTGCCATGCGTCTCCCCAGTACAGTACATTTATTTTGTTCTGCGGAATTAAGATCTGTTGAATACTTTGACCACTTGATTTGATAATTCACTTTTTTTTTCAAAGAAATTATCAATCCACTCTGCAGGATGACATTGATCATTATTATTCATAAACATGAAAAAATCTCGAGTAGTACCATGAAAATTGAGTAATGAAGCAATTAGAAAATGTAAGCAACATTATCCTAGAAGTATGTTTGCATATTTATTGGACTTAATTCCATAACACGAATTTGTGGACGTCCATTTAACACCAAACTGTACGCTACTAGCTCTATAATGATCAACTTCCGAGATATTGGTCAATAAACAAAATCTAATTTCATCCGTAAACAGTATATTGCCCTTCTGCTGTTGAGGCCAGTTTGCGTGTTCACGTCACCACGCATGAATTTTCTTTTTGTTGGGAGTTTTAATTTTGTAAAATAGATTTACAAGCTAACACGGTAGAATCTCAATCTTTTCATGATATTATAGAGTAGTGCTATCTAATCTAATCATTGTGCTATTTTAATAGCAGTCATCCAAACAATTTATTTTGGCTCTTATGTATTATATAACTGTTCCCATTTTCACTAATTTGAGTTAATTGGGTGAACTAGCTTCTAGAAATGATACTTGAAATGACTTTAGCTACTACAAATGATAGTTGATTATTTTTTATGGCTGTTCCAACTTTATAACCTGCTTTTTACGTCATCCTAAACGCTTTTGGCAATTTCGAATTCATTAGCAGCACTTTTATTAAAGGGGTTCTTTAAATATAGTTTCAGTTCTTGGAGCGATAAAATCTATATGTTTATATGTGTTTTATTTTTTTCTTATTATTCTTACCATTTGCTGTATCAAGGAAAAAAAACATGAATCATGCTTATAACCATTTGAACAGTTTTTTCCCCACAATGCTCACTACACTTTTTATCCTCTTTACTTGACTTGCGTCCCTGGCTCGTGGCTCAAAATATTTGCATATTCGTTGCTCAAGCAGTCATTATTTTTTTTTCCTTTGCATGTTGGCAATATCACTCAAAATTTACTTTTGCGTATGAAAATTAGCTTTTTGTGTTTGTCCCGTAACATGTGTGTAATATATCCCGTAACATATGCCCCATAACATATCAATGTATTGGTAATATAACATTTAAAAGAAAGCGAACTACTATAGGTATCTCACAAACAATACATCCAGATCAATATTGTTATTATTGAATAGTTGAGCACAGAGTTTTTTTTTAATCGAAAATTTGTTTCATATTTAATATTCGATACATACTTCCACAAACCATTTTTATTAATATACCTACAATTTTATATGCATTCTTATATTTTCTATATCTTAAAATGAGGGAGAAATCTAAAGAGAACATTTAAAAAAATTAAACGATTTACTGAATTAAAATGAATTTACACGACTAAGTATTAATTTGGATATGTGCTTGCCTTAATCCATCAGTTATTAAACATAGTAATTAAATTAATGCAATTACACATTGGGAGTTATTGTTTACTGTAAATAGGAAAAGTTTATCAAATTTGAATTGCTAAAAACATATGGGAAAACCAAAAATAGAGAGATGATGCATTTTTTTTAGAATAATTTTTTTAAATGTTCAGATAAATCGGTGCGAAATTATATTTTGAAAATGTTATAGTATTATGATGGTCTTTTGGTATGTGAAACATCACGATTTTTAGTATTCTTTTTCACTGTATTTCTCCAAATCAAGTTTGCAATAAATTTATAAAGTTTTTCTTAATGAGCAATCATCTCGTTATTTTTTTTAGTTGATAGTTGTTGAAATAATATCTTCAAATTATTCTCAATCGTTATTACAAGATGCTTTTATGTATATAATGTATTCTTTTTATAGGTTTTTTTTTAATTTAATAAAATTGGAACAACTGATTGTAAACATAAGACGTTGATATTCGAAAATTAATAAATCCTTGGTATGATTTGCATTGTTTCCAATTAGGATAAAAAACAAATTGTTTACTCAGTGTTAAGAAAATTACCATCGATCCTTTTCACAGATCAGTTAAGAAGTTTTCTTCGTTCTCAAAACACAACAAAGATGTTTATTTACTCTAAAACCAAAATTTTGAGCCGGCTTCTTGCGATGCTCGAAAAGAATAAAGATTCTTCTCTTAATCAAAAGATGCCTCGGAACACTGTTACTTACAAAGTGCAAGAGCAAGCACCTTCTTCGTTATCCGATCATTGCTCAAGTTTCCAGAGGTCCGCCCCAAAATAGCCTTCCGACAACTTCAACACGGAACATTAATCTTAAACTTCAGATGTAGGCGCCGAGATTACCTTTTGCCGCTACTTTCTAAACATTGTAATCTTTATGTTGTGGATAATAGAAAGATTGGATCGTTATATTATCCATCCATGGGTTTGGATAATATAAAGATCCAGATCCACGAATCCTGAATGAAAAGATGGAATATCTCAAATATTTGTTATATGCGGCATAGTTTTGTAAATTAAGAATCTGAGTCCTTGCGTTTATGACATTGTGAAATTGTGAGGATATTGTTCCAACCTATTACATTGTATAACTAAGTAACTTTGAATTAAAATTTATTGTTAAATTTAATAAATAACTTATGTTGCAATTTCCGAGACACATGTGAAATGTAATTTACTTTGCTTTTCTAAAGTTGATATAAAATTTCAAGTTTTGCAGTTTACGATTGAACAAATAACAAAGTACAATTTTTTTGTTGGTTGTTGAAACTCGATTATCAGATGCTTTTTGACTTAATTGATTTTCAAGAATGCTTTAAATGTAGGAAAATTTGAAGATTTTGTTAAATAATATGTGTTTTACGCTGTATCTATCTATAAACCAAATGATTTGCCTATCAGAAATATGTGTGTATTTGTTTTGTTTATTACTTTGGTAAATTATTGAAAACTGCAAATTTGTTATTACATGTCTCAAGTATGTTTCTTGTATCTCACCTTTTCAATAGTTAGGTTTACGTGTGCTATAAATGATTCCAATTTAATAATTGGATTTACTTTGTCGCTTCAAAATTATCCTATATATGATTTTGTTATAGAAATAGAAATCAGTGATATGGAATTTTTAATAAATATGAACCTCTATGAAATCAACTCATTAATACTAAATGGACGATTTAAAACTGTTATGAGGAAAACAAATTTTTCAATCTTAAAGAATTTTATTTCAATCTCAACTTAAGAATTGTAATATTTGCAGTTACAACTTAAACGGGCTTTAGACGTAACTTACGTATTTTAGAATAAATTTAATCTTCTTGCTCCATCTATTTATTTGAGTGGCATCTTTTGTAAAACATTGACAGATGTTATTGGATATAAAGTTCGAAAAATAGATTTTGAATACAAACCTATAATTTTTTTTAAATTAAAGGAGAAAAAATACCCTTGATATATCGAAATTATTCATAAATTATCTGCAAATATGGCGAGATGATTCATAGCTGTTATTAGTTTCTAAAAAAATCTGGCAGGAAATATCTCTTGATAAATTCTTTTCATTTAATTGAACGATTCTTTGAAATCATGATAATCGAAGTTGATTGATGAGGCGCCTCTCTCCGGTTGGTGGCTTATCGCCAGTAATAATAAAGCTGCAAGAGAGCCTTGTCTTCGCTATTTTTCCGTGATAATGTGATTTTTGGCATCGAATTTTGGTTGTTTTCATTAAAATATATAATAATCGATTTTTTTAATTTTTTTTTTTTTTTGCATTTGTGAAATACAAATAAATTCTCTTGTGCTTAAAAAAAGACTGTATAATTCAAAGCTTTAGTCCTGGTTACTTTTTTTTCATGTAAAATTCGATAAATGCTGTCTACTGTATTATTATAAACATTAGTTAATGAAGTTTATAACAAATAGAGTTAATAACAGTTGCATTTCCTGTGAATAATACATATATATATATTTCACATTGCTAACAGTTATACAAGAAGCTCTAAGCAGTTAACAATTTATGTTTCAAATAGGATGTTTCATTACACAGAATGTTGATTAATAATGTTTAAAAAAATTCTGATTAAAGAATGAATTATGAAGTGTATTATCATTTTTAGGATTGTCTAATTAGTAATAATATTATAGCTTGTAGTTTGTTACCCATAGTATGTGCTTTGTGAAAAATGAGTTTATATATATATATAAAAAAAAGGAAAGAAAAAAATGTTTATTTTTATCCTTTCAGCCCATTTACCAGAATCAGCATGCCATTCATAGTGCCATGAATGAAAAGCCTGCTTCTAAGCCTGATTTTGCTAGCAATCTCTCTGAATTGGACAGTTTATTGGAAGATCTGAATTCAGCACGTTATGCAAATTACCCTGCCAAAAAAGGTATTGAGTAGATCCTTTTTTATTATTAAAAAATCTCATTTACTGTTAATTAATCTCATTTACTGTCTCATTTACTGTTAATCTCATTAAAGGTGTTTTTTTTTAAATTTCTGTTTCTCTATTTTTTTATATTTGAGAATTGTCTGTATCTTATATTGATAAGCTAATCCTAGAATTTATATTTTGATTGAATCCTAGTTATTTTATACTTTGACTTAAATTGGCAATTCATATTGACTAGACGAGATTAATGTATGGGTACCAGATTTGAATTATTTTGGAATGCGTTTTCTCCATATGTAATTATGAATTTTTTTAAAAAACCTTAAAAGCCGTTTATTATCACTTTTAGTTGATATTAAATATTTAGTTGATAAGGTGACAGATTTTTTGGGCGAGTTTTTGGTTTATTGGCACGATTTTATAGTGCTTGGCGAGAAATCGTACATTAATCTTAATTCTTTATCTTCATATCTATACAGCCTATTGATTTGCCAAACTGTAGTTATAATTTCATAATTGTAATGTAGCAATATTTAGCTGTAATTTAATATTCTCTGAATTGAATATGTTTTTAAATTGTATTTTCGTTTTCATGCGCAGAAATTAAAATTTTTGATATGCAAATATTTAAAAATATATATGTATGAATATTTTTATTTTATTATAATTTAAAAAATCTTTCATCCTTAAAACTCATTTCTTCTTTTTTTTTAGTTATTGTGACAAAGTGTGGAATGCTACAGGTTCTGTAGTTTTCACCATAGAGTTCATTAAACATTTTTTTTAGACAACCTATTTAAAAATTATAAATCTATTATTAAATAAGTTCAGCTCATTCAATAAATTATTTTTAAAAAATATCAGTTTTTAGTGTATTTGTATTCTGTATATAAATTTAGTGTCATAGTAAATAATTTTATTCTATTCTGTATAATCAATATTTTTTATTTATTTTTTCATAAATCATTCCTTTTTTTTAAGGATATACTTCTCCTAGTTACAATGTTTACAGTAATGAAACCACAATCAAAAATTCTTCCAATGGATATGCAGAGCCTATTAGACCAACAGTTGATAGTCTCCTGGATGAACTTCAAAGTGGCTTGCCAGATACTCCCAAACAGTATGCATAAAATTTACATATCATATAACTATTTTTCCAGTATATTTTTAAAAGAGTTAAAAACACATAGAATATTGTTTAGTAATTTAGAACATGCTATTGGTTAGTTGCATTTACAATATTTTTTATGTACACTCTTTTTCTTATTTTTGAACTACTGTATGTTTTATGTTTGTTACTAATGTATAGAACTTTTGTTTCATTCCGTTTTTAGTTCAAATGTGAAGTATAAAGAGAGTATTCAGTCTACTGTAACCTACCCTCCCCTTCCCCAGACAGTTGATTCGTCTGCACCTGCTGCATCTTCAGCTACCAAGGAACTCGATGATCTCATGGCCTCTTTATCAGATTTCAAGGTAAACCAATTTCCCTTCTGACTATGTATAAATTTATCTTTTCTTATTGAATACCTGGTTTGTTATGAAATGAAATGTCATGATAAAAGAAGTTTCTTCATTCTGGATCTTTCTTACATTATAAAGTTTAAAAAAAATTAAGAATATCATATATCCTTTTCATCATTTCTGTATTTTGAAATTGAATAAATTTTTGAAAACTCCTATCTATTAAAAAGCAATATTTAGGAATTATAAATCTATTATTAACATATTAATAAAATCAACAATATGAAACAAAAATACATTAATTAAATGCATTTTCAAAAATGAGAGAAAACTGTATGAGTAAAGTAAAATAATAATTAAAAAAAATTGCAGAGGTGTAGTTTAAACTAATATCAAATTTTGGACTACTAATTGTTAACTTCTTCATTAATGTATTGCTAACCCCAAACTATATGTTCTGTTTACACATTATTTCATCTCAGCATAAATTAAGCTTTCTGTATGCTTGTTTTTAATCGAAGAAATATGTTACATAAGGGTTTCTTACATATCAGATAACATATAGTTTTTTCTTACTGCATTACATGAATTTATTCTATGCTGAAACAATTTACAAATTAGTTAATATATTAAAGGTAAACTTTATGGAATTTTGAGAAATCTGTGTGATTAATTTCTTGCACAATGTATTCATTTATCAATTCAAGTATTTTGTATTAGCAATACCTAATTAGATATATTTAATTTGCATTGTAAAGCATCTTGAAATGCAGTTTATGTCAAAATGAGACATTTTTCATCAAAATTTCAAATTGTTTAAAACATTTACAGTATCATTGTCTTGTTAGTAAAAAAATTAAAAACATTCATTTTTATAATAATATCTTATTTATTTTTAAATTATGCTTTTTTTAAAATTTATATTTGTTCTTGTATTATTAAATATCTAAATCACTGAGCAGTATACTTATAGTCTTCTATAATTAAAACAAGTCCTGCTAGAGTGGGGTTTATTTTTTGTTTTGCATTTTAAGTGTGTAGGATTCTTATCCCTTTCAACAAATAAATAAACAGTTGTTTAAATAAATAAAAATTTTAAAAATAAGGAGGAGAAAAAAAGCTTTTTTTTCGGCCACCTCTCTTTTCAGCCAAGTGGTTTACATATTTAAGGAAACTGCTGGGTGTGGGTGGGGTGTGTCCCGGGGAAGTTCCTCTGCCAGGTTTTGATTCTAAAAATAGCAGCAATACATGTGGCAAAAACAAAAACTATAAAAAAACTCCTTAAAACTTGCTCCCTGTCAAAACCACCCACTCACCACCCCAAAATAACCCCCATCATACTTTTCAAGCGAAGGAGATGTAGGGCACTTCCCTTAATTTGGAACCTCCCTGCCAATCCTGTCAGTCTGCCCTTTTCAGTCAACTTGTAACTGAACAGTGGGGGAAAGAGAAAAAAACTGATAAAGAAAATTCACCATTTTTCCCACAATTCTCCTGCTGCTGGAGAAAATTTTACTCTCTACTCTCTAGCAGTTTTCTTCAACAACTTCTGCTGGATAACTGCTCTGTGATCTACTTGTAAATTTGTGATTGTAGTATGAGTGTGTATTGAGATAGAAGTTGTAGAAAGGTTTGTTTATTTCTCTGAAGCAGAATACAAGTCCTGCATTATAAATATTCCTGGTGTTTCTCCCAGCCTCTTTTTCACTGGATAAATACTTTCTAGTGTACTACTTCTGAATTGTGATTTCAGTTTGTGTTTGTATATTGGAATATAATTTGTTGACTTTTTTCTCCTCTAGCACACACAGCCAACTAAACCGGCTGAGGCCCAGTACGCCAAGCCCAATAAGGTGAGCAAGTCACCAACTGGAACTTCTAAAGGTGTTGATCAGTTGGATTCTATGCTTGGTACTTTACAATCGGATATGAGCAAACAAGGTGTCAACACAAGTCCAAAGGGTCATTGCACTGCTTGCAATAAGCCCATTGTTGGCCAGGTAAGTGTTCAAGTTTATTTTTAAAAATATTAAAGTACTGAAAGTAGTCAGCATTGTATTGTAAAGTCAGCATTGCATTGTAAAGTTTTGCTTTTTATATGTTCAAATTAGTCAACTGAATTATCTTAAAATAAATTTCTAATGAAATAAAAAAAAGATCTAAAATTATTAAGAAATATTTTTTGCAGTCAATAATTTTTAAATTTTTGGTGAATATATTGTTAATTTTTAAAAATAAACGGAATTATTTGTTTGCTTATTAAAGTGGCACTTTTAAAGTTTGAAATAAATTGTTTTTATTTAATGCATATTTTATGCTAAAAGCATCAATCTTAAAAAATAGAATTTCTAAACTTTTAACTAGCTGTTTGGTTATTGTAAACTATGAACTAGCTTTCTTTCTGTTTTCTTAAAATAAAAATAAAAAAATTTAAAAAAAAACGATATTTCAATTTCAACAGTAGGTAAAAGCTTGATATTAAGAATTCTGCCATTACTCCATTATTTTCAATTTATAATATTAGTTTTTGGTAAATTTTATCAAAAAATCTTTCTTAATTATTTAAAAAGCTGAATGTAAAAGGTTTTTGTAAATGAATTTTTCCTTTGCATCACAAATGATGAAATAAAAAGAAAATAAGTTATTTAATGGGGTAGATATGAATTTATTGTTTGTAGAAACTCATTTTGTTGCTTGATTTTTTCCCTTCTTTTTTTTAAAATACCTTTTTATATAATGAATGTATATCTCATAATGGTCACATCAAAATGAATTAATATTTTTCTTTTTCTCCTTGATAGGTTGTAACAGCATTGGGTAAAACATGGCACAAAGAACATTTTGTCTGTGGTCATTGCCATCAAGAGCTGGGAACTAAAAACTTTTTTGAAAGAGATGGTGTTCCTTATTGTGAAACAGATTACCACAATATCTTTTCACCCAAGTGTGCATACTGCAATGCTGCCATTTTAGGAGTGAGTTTTAATCTCTATTCTTCTCTTTAATATTAATCTGCAAATATTTTTAAGTGATTATTGCAATTTTTATTTCTTAAAAATTTAAAGAACTTTTATTCTATTCATATTTTTTTCAGGTAAATATAATTATATATTTTTAAAAATCTATTTTCAGAAATGCATTACAGCTCTTGAAAAAACATGGCATCCAGAACATTTCTTTTGCACTCAGTGTGGCAAACAATTTGGGGAGGAAGGCTTCCATGAAAAAGATGGAAAACCTTATTGTCGGGATGATTTCTTGGAAAATTTTGCCCTTAAATGTGCTGGTTGCAATCGACCCATTACAGAAAACTATATTTCTGCTATGAATAGTCAATGGCATCCTGGCTGTTTTGCTTGCAGAGTAAGTTGAGTGATCTTTTGTACACATTAACTTCTGTGTTTCATAATTTTTACTTTGTTTAAAAAAAAAACAATCAAAACTCAGTAACCTAATAATTTTACAAATGAAAAAGATGTACATAATGACTATTTCATTATGTACCATTCAGTTGTAAATATTAATATTGTTTCAGTCCTATTAATATTCTTTCTTTGATAATAAGCAATGGGGATTTAATTAATAAACTAAATATTATAGTCATCATTAATTAAAAAAAAAACTTCAACAGTTTAATTTTGAATCATATTGGAAAAAACATTTTTCTGAACAGAAACATTATTTTAGAGTTATTCATTTGTGGAAGTTGAAATATGTATCGCAAAACTATGCATTTATAATTTTTAAATCTGAAACATGTTATCTGTTTATACTGAATCAGTGAATTTAGCATTAAATGAATAAAATATTGGTGTGAGATTCAATAAAAAAAATAATAAATTACATGAAAAGAAAAGTTATTGAGATTTGATTGTTTGATTTTTTCTCCTTATTTTTATTATTATTGAGATGATAAAATCATTTGGAACAAAGCAGAATAGTTTTATCCAAAGCACATCATAGATTCTTAAATTGTTGTTCAAGCATTTATTTCAGAAATATCACCAAGAAGTTGCTAGGTTGTTTTTTGACTACAACTATATCATCATGCTCTTGAATTTAATAGAGTGAAGGTTTCGTATTTTTCTTTCGTTTATGAATTACATTAACCAAGATTTCAAGCAGATAACATGGGCTTTTTAAAAAAGTTTACAGCATTTAATAAATTCACACGGTATAAACAGTTCACTGTTGAATTCCTTTTTTTAGAACATTTTTGAAGAGTTTTTGTACTGATCAAGGAATGGATCTTACTAGAAACTTTTTTAGGTGTGCGTGTTTTTGCATAAACCTTTTTTGTTTTTGTAAATTTTTTTCTTTGCTATAAAATAAATAAAATTTTACTACCTACTAGCTATTGAATGAAATACTCAATTTTACTGCTTTTATTCCCCTTACTTAAAAATGCTTGAGCTAAAGTGTTATTGAATATGCTAAGCTATTTTGGATTTTGCTCTCCTTGCTAAGATTTGCTGTGTGCAAAATTTTTTATGCTTTTTTTTAGTTATTTTGGAAATATTTTTTTAGTCTGTGTGCATAAATTAATCTTTATTTTCACTGCCATTATATAGCAAGAAAAGAATGAGGCTTGAGCAGAATTTCCTGTATAAAGTGAGAATCTATTTCTTTTAGCATGTATGAAAAGCTTTTACAGTTTCATTGAAAAAGTAATCCTCATATTTGAGAATAATGGTATCATCAGACAACCAGATTAACCACTAATAGTGCATCATGTATTATTACAATGGAGGTAAAACAGAAACTTCTTTTCTAAAAAGGAATTAAAGTTATAAAGTTTGTAATGATCAAAAATCATGTGTTAATTCATCTGTCTTATTTTTATGGAAGCAAGTTGTGTGTGAGACTGACTAATTTTTTTACATTCCTTGTTAATTTGGCAAATAGTTATAATTGATTTTGTAAGGTAAGGAAAAAATTGTAGAGATGCTTGTAATGTTTGCTTGCATGTTATAATAGTTTTTACCTTTCTTAGAATTTAATGTGTGTTTCTGAAACTAATTATTAGTGAAATTAACCATTTGTTATATGTATACTTACAGACAAAATAAATCGCCTAAAAGTTTAAATTCCTATACAAATGATAGAAGTGTATAAGCAAAAAACATATATTGCATGTAATAAAAAAAAAATGCATTTACTTCAAAGCAAAAAAAAAAAGCCACTATATATATATATATATTATGTTTATAAAAAAAGAGAAAATTTTGATATGTTATATATTATTAGTCATATTTTTTCTACACTTTTTACCTACTTAATGCGATTTATTCAGTAAAACATTTCAATAGTTGATTAGAAAGAAAAGAAAAATATATCATTTATTTCTTATGATACAAATTAGTATTCAAAATTTTTCACTAAAAACTGAAATTAAGATTATTAGTTAAAACATTAGTACTGATGGTTGATATTTGCTAAATTTTCAAGTAAACCTGACAGGGAAAAAAATTATAATGGAAATATCACAGGGCTATTCTGTAATGAGTCATAAATTATAATGGGCTGCCAAGTTTAAGTATTTGCCATGACTGCTTTTTTTTTTTTTCAGAATTCTCCAATACTGTATTTTAAATGAGCAAAAGGGCAACTCAGTGTGATTTCAGCTATTTTTGGTATTTATTTAAAGCATTAAATACCACATTGACTGTACAGTTCCCTTGAGTATTTGGTATTTTATTGTGAAACAAATACAGAAAGACACGCAAGCTACATATGCTTCACAAAATCATGCTGTAAAAAAAAAAGAAAAAAAAATCAACTTAAGTGCAACTTGCATAGCAGTTAATGTATATCTGGGATAGCTTAGATGTGTTCAGTGATATCTTTTAATCTTTCTTATACTTTTAGTTTATCAAGTCGGTGGAAGAAATCATGATATTTATAATGCTTAATAGAATTAATCTTAAAACATAAAAGTCCATTTAATATTTATCTTCCTAAAAACTATCTTCTATGGAAAAAATTGAATATCTTCCTAAATAAATATACTGATAGCGACCTTGGTTAATTATTCCTAATAATCAAATTGTTTATCTTTTTATCTTCTTTCTTGTAGCTTTATTTTACCATTTTTGTTTTGCTTTTTAAATTTGGAAAAAATTCTCTTTAAAGAAGTCTGCAGTGTATGACTCTCTTTAAATGGATGCTGCATGTCAAAATTAATTAAATAAAAAATATCTTTTTAATACTTACATTCATAGTTATTAATAAAATATTTCTTTAAAATTAATTTCTTTTGAAAACCGGAAATTCTTGCTTCAACCTTCTTGAATATTTTGAAAAGACAACACATTATGAGTTAACCCTTGCTCTGTACATAATAGAATCGAATATGTATTTTGGAAAAATACTTCGTCTCTAACTGATTTCTTCCAAATGTGATACTGATCCACAATATTATTGTAAGGATTGCATGAAAATCACAATTAAGTGTGCAGATTATGCATCTACTTAATCATCTAGTTTTGATTTTCAGTAGCTCACAAAGACAGGAATAGATATATTGATTAATAACCAACCAAGTGGTGGATTTGTTCCAAAATGTGATACAGATCTGCAAGTCTGGTGATAAAATCATTCATCTAATTTATTGCATTTTTAAATTGTTGTGTTAACATGCTCACAGAAAGACTTCTCATTTGATGGATCTTGTCCAATTTTGATAAAGATCCAAAACTTATGGTGTAAAGACCAAATATCACTTATAAACCTTTCAACTGGCTACATTTTTAAATTACCTTGATCACAGACAGAGGAGACATAGTTTAAGAATTGTGATCTCAGACATGAAATTGTCTAAAATTTGGAGATTTTCCAAAATTTTGAAATCGAATTTCTTTATAATTACAATATTTTCTCTTTTTAATACAGAGAGTGCTATTTAATGCAATTGTGTGTGATCTGTCGCTTTTTGATCCTGAATTGACTTATTCAAATGCATACAAAAATATTCATTTATTTTTATAGCTGCATCGTTTTATATCGATGTTGAAATGAGAAATTGACGGGGACTTCATTTTCATCCACCATTAACATTTGTAAATTTCTTCGCTGCTCGTTATAATGAAACATATACGAATCATTTTCCCTGGGATGAAATTTGCATTCTTTAACTTTTGCTACAGTGATGGTTTAAAAGCACACAACAATGCTAACTGGCTGGAAATCTTTTGTACAGCCATAAAACGTTATTGCTTACGATTGAATTATGAAAGTAAAATGGTTAAAAATTGAACTGATTTGAGTTTAGAGACAAAATTGAGAAACAATGTAGTGTAAAGACAAAATTCTGAACATATATGAAATGAATCAATGCGACAGTGATTAGCAGTTTGAAATTTCACTGACTCTGGTTGTAAAGTTTTGAATAATTGCTTGTTGTTTCGTTTTGTGAGCAAAACCAAACCATAAAAGCTAATGATTCCGACAGAGACGAATTTGCTGAAAGAAACTTCCAGACGAATACCGAAATCAGACAAGCATTTATTAATTTAGAACCATCGCAATATCGTTCAACGAATTAAAAAGAAAGGAGGGGGAATACGATTAATACATAAGTGAACTATTAGGGAATAGTTGTTGATAAGGAATAATTCTATATTATTATTATTTAATTCCATATTATTATCAATCGGTTAATGTTATCAAAATTTTTAAGCCCCGAAGTGCTCATAATAAGTGGCATTTACTTTACTTTGCAGATAAGAAAGTAAAAAATAATGATTATTGATTAGTTATTTACAAAATATTATTAAAAAAACATAACTGATTTAAATGACCATACATTACAAATTCAAATCGTATCAAGACGTGTTGATTGATTAAAATTAAAAAAATTAAACAATAAGAAAAAGAAGGGAAAAATTAGTCTGATAGTATAACTGAAAGCAGTCAATTTAGATAATTAAAAAAAAGACATAGCAGTTTACACATTTCGGCTATCAAGGAATAATAATATGTTCTGTTTTGGAAGTCACGGAATTTTGTTAAAATATACCAAATGAGAAATTCCAATATACAAAAATGCGTTTATTTTAAATCTCTTCTAAGCCAATATTTCTCAATAACTTGAAAATGTGCTTATAAAAATTTGCCAGATGTTCTTTTAAGATACTTGGCAGCATCTCTATTAAATTCAGGTTTTTTGGAGTTGACCTTGTTATGAAAATTTTAAAAGATAGCGCTTTTCACGTCGTGGCAACCGTGATGTAATGACTTCGTGGCATATTTAGAGTAGAAATAGTTACATAGGGTCGGGCTGTTCTTGAAATGTATTGGCATCTGTTATTCCATTTCTGATCATTTGGATTTTTGTTTATAATCGGTCATAATTATCTCTCCTTTTTCAAGAATAGCCATGAATAAAAATTTATTTTACAAACTCTTCTTCCGCTAAGACCAATAAGCATTTTAAATTTTTATTTTTTTTATTTTTTGGGATGAGGGAAAGTATTCAGTTCTCTTTTGGCCCTTTCTTACTTAGTGGTCATCTAGAATGAGGTACTTTCTTAAATTACTGTGTTACCTTTTTGGAGGGGATCTTCAACCGCAAGATAAGTTAATTTAGAAATTTAGATAATTTTATAATGTTCTAATTTATTGTTCTAATATAAAATGCATTTCTTCAAACAAATCAGTTTAATATACTTATTAATTATTAATATAATTTAAAAGATTGCTCTTTTTTTAATTCACTATAAATCGACAGGTTTATATTTTATTTTCAAATATATATCATTATTCTGTACAATAAATTGAAATACTGACAACTTTTATTTTGTTTAATAATATGCAGTGTAATTGTATTTCACATTGTTATGGACTGTATATCAAATATTCACTTCTGTCTGGTTTGGACAGTTCTTGAAAGCGAAAGGGTTAGGAGGAAAATTAATTTGACCCTTTTCTAAGGTCGATATTCATTAAAAAATATTCGTGACGCTTTTCTTATCTATATGAGACTCTTGAAAAGGCAAAAATATACTAACAAAATACATTGGTATGCACTTGCACATTCTAGTAAGACTACATGCTTTGTTCCATTATTACATGTGATTTTTCTAGTTGAATTCTACTTTAAACATTGTTGTGTCTTAATAAGTTGTCTTTTGTCAACTAGACTTTTGTTATTGAAAAGACACCCTAAAAACAAAACTCGCACCAAAAAGTTATATCTTCGTATTTTTGTTCCGCTGAATAGTAGTTTCCTAAAATGGTACTATCATTACTTGGCAGCCATATAGTGGTCTTGGCTGTTGCAACTGTTTACTCTGTTCTTTAAATTGGTTTTAAAAGGGAAGGCATTTACTTAATTATATCTAATTATGTATATAGCGAGGGAATGTCTGCCAGTTTCAGTTGTTGGTTTTCTTATTTACTAATAGTATTCCTGCGTCGATGTTCAAAAAATTCTGAAAAGAATTTAGAGTCTACAAAAATTTCTTATTATTACTATTTTATTTGCAACTTCATTTCATCTTTGTTAGATGCAGTTGTTCAGGTACTGAAAAATATTTTTATTGATAATGCAGAATGTATCTTATTGAATCGGCATTAAATGCAGTCTTTATTCTTCTGCCAGGCATCTAGACGAATTTACAATTTTCAGTCTCGTGAAAATTTTATAATTAAAATTACCAGATAATAATAAAACTTCAGAAATTGTATCGAATTTCCTTCCATGTTTAGCAAAGCAAGCTTTGATAAGGTGTAACAAAGGTTGTGAACAAGAAGACATAAATTTAATTTACAATGGATAGCAATGGGCTTCAATTTGTAGATACTTCACAAAATTCAATCTTTGTTATGCATAAACAAGTAATTAGCTCTAAGGAACGTAATTGCAGCTTTCAAAAATTATTAACTAATTGTGTGAGCTCGTCAAAATAATTTGAAACACATACCAAATAATCACTTTACGACCAAACTAAGTTAAAATTCTCCACTGTTTCCTTTAAAGTAGATATCTTTCTTTCAACTGAAATATTTACTAGAATTTTTAACTAAGATTGAGAATTTCCGCTTTGTTTGCGAATTAAACTTTATGTGGTACTTGGAGATCCCTGTGCTAATTTTGCTGATAAATATTTAACGTTAGTATTATCATTATTGGTGCAGACATTTGTTTTGGTATTCGACCATAGTTCATTATTAGAATACACGTGGTAAATGATGTGGAGTGTGTGAAATATAATCTATGCCAGATTTATATCACAACTGTTATTTTAACTATATTGTTTCTTTATACACATTATCAATAAGTGGTGTTTAAAACTAAATTTTATTCATCTGTTTTAGTTACTTTTTTATTCATTACAATCATATTTGTTACACTATATAACTAGCTAATTTAATGTACGTGACATAATTTTCTCCTTACTGTCAGCTGACAAACATTGCGCCAATCTAACCCTTCAATTATCAACTTATATGATTCTACCACACGTACTGTAAATATGCGGGAAATATGGTTACGATATATATATAGAGAGAAAAAGATATATATATACGAAAGTGACTGTTGAATTTGTCGAAAATATTCACTTTCTCTTTTTCGGAATCCATGGGATTTAAATTTTCCCCTCTTGTCTGGTAAAAGTTAATTGTGAATTGATGTAACCTAACGATTATAATGCACATAAATCTGATAGGATATATTCAAGATGCATTAACGTGGAAGGTTGCCTGAAGTAAAATTCCTTTTTTAAAGAAATAAATTTTTTATATCTCAGAAATTGATGAAAAAATAGGAAAGATGTGGATGTTTTAGGAATAACAGTGTGTTTTCTTGATATCCACTTAAAATAGTCTAGTATCATGTTTACAGCCATGAAGAGCTTCATTAAATTTTCTTTATTTATATACCATTTTTTTTCGTATTTCTATCGTTTTATCATACAGTCTGGCATGCGCACTTTATAGAAAATGTATCATGTTAGTTTTTTTCTTTTTTTATATCGTATTCCATTTAGATTATGTTTACCTCCGATTTTTCTTACTAATGTGTTCATTTCGTCAAAACGGGAAAGTAGTTTAATATTTTTTAAGAAACTTGATTCATTCGAAAAATAAATATATCCTATTCACACGCGTAAAAGCAAGGTAAACTTCAGCCTGTTATTCTGATGTATTTAAAATGCAAACTCTGATTGCGAAAGATTATAAAATTTTCTCATATATGGGAAAATTCTATTATCCTTTGCAATCAGAGTTCGTATTTCAAACAATTTCCCTGCAGCAATAGGCCGCAGGTTCTTTTTAACAGTTGTTAAAAAAAATTTACAATTATCACAGGAAATTTTTTCCATTTTATAAATGATTATTTAAAAATATCTCGATGTTGAAGATAAATTTGCAATTAAAGCAATGGCGATATTATGAAATTTTTATGCAAAATTTTCCTTAGTTGATGAAGCTAAGTTTTAAAAAAATGTCCAAAATAACTATAATAGATGATTAGGTATTTATTAAAAAATGTAAACATATGACTTGGGTGTTATTGATAATCTGTTCAAGGTTCGGATTCTAATCAACTTCATGACAAAAAAAAAAAAAAAAAACCGTCTCCTCTTCAATTTTTGTAATATTGAGATTATAATTGTCATTCAAATAAAAAAAAATGAAACGCTGGAAAATAATTTTTTATTGTTAAATCAGTAAATAAATATAAAAATTGTGCTTTCAAAAAAATATTTTTTATTTTGTGTATCATGCGGACATTTGATGCATTGTTGAAATTTTTTTTTTATTTCGCAGAATTAATTTTAGTTTAAAAGTGGTGGAAATGAATGAAATTTGATTCTTCGATAAATGAAACTCTTTCCTAATGAAACGAATTATCTTAATTTCAATATTAGATATAATGTTTAGATAAAGAAATCATTCCTTTTCCCCCTTCAATTTTTCTTTTGATGCGATAAGAACTATGCGCTTGCGAGAGTTAGGTAGTTTTCTCACGCATGGCAATAAATGTAAATTCAATGCTGGATCGTCGAGCTGTCATGATGAGTTTTAAAATGCTGTTAGTCTCATTTGTAAAATTGAACACAAAGTTCAAGAAATTTATTTTTATTATTAGAAAAGGTTGAATTTTAATTTTTTTGTATGGGTGGAAATTAAAGGAATAATTTATTGAGTTAATTATAATTTTAATAATTTATTGATTTTTTTTCCTTTTTCTGTCTCAAGTACCAGAAATAATTTCTTCGTTGTTTTAAAGTCAGTTTGCTAATCAATGTGGTATATTTGTGAAATAAAGCAGTTCTTGGAATATATTTGTAATCATATTCACTTAGATCAAAATCAAATGCAGTTCAAGTGAAGTCCCTTTTCATGAATTTATCTTGTACGGAAATCTTTGCACTTGCACTGCAGAAGAATGAGTCAGGGTATATCGTATTCTTAATGCCGTTAAGTACCCATTCTATGATAAAAATTACATCTAGAAGTTATTAAGATCTGCGATTTACATTTGACTCAAATGTAAATTTCAAGCATTTTGAGTTACTATCCATAAATTGCTACTTCTAACTTGCAATTGATATTTCATAATTTTTTCAGCTATAAAATTGTTCCTCTGATTATTGAATTCCAATTTTATTTTCTAAATACGGAAATCAATATAATTTATTTGTTGTAAATGTATATCTAAATGCTGTAGCCTACTTATATTTAACTCTAATGTTGTTGAAATGGTATCCTGTGTTCTGATGTTTGAAAGGGTAGTTAATATTAAGAATTCACAATATCAAATTTTCAGAACAATCTGTACGGTGCTAATAATAATAAAAAATAAATAACATCACAATAATTTAAAAAAAATATAAAAATAATAATTTTATTCAAATTAACTAAATATTTTTATTCATTTATTCGATTTTAAAAACGTTGAATATTTAAAAAAATATTTAAATACTTTTTTTTATTTATAGTGGATTTTTTTTTCTATTTTTAATTAATTTCTCGATGAGCAAGCGACTTGCATGGTGCCATCTGTTGGTAATTAAAAATTTTAATCTATTGCAAATTTTGCACCAAAGAAGTAGACAGAGCAGAAAGCGACTTAATAAAAATGTGTTAAAATAGGATTTATCTTGTAGTCTTGATAAAGTGTACGAATAACACGGTTTGAAAATGGCCGAAATCCACGAAAAGTATGGAGCGTAGTAAAAACAAGTGCAAAAAAATCATATTAAGTTTGGTAAACCAAGAAATAATACATTTTATATTTAGAGTTTTTAAATGATATTACTTTATCCTAAAAATCAGTTAGGAAACTTAGATTGACGCGAGTAGTTCTATTAATTTTCCTTGCAGTTTCAAGATTGTAATTACGAAACTAAGTGAATAGACAATTTTGTTGAAATTATTAATTACAAAATGAATCTGCCCTTCTTGTTATACACCTCTTAATAAACATCATTAGTTACGCGAAATTTATCAAGCACACATTGTGCTTGATAAATTTTGTGTAGCATAATGTCATTAATTTTCCGTATATTTTTTTTTATCCGGCATCTTTAAAACAACCCTACAATAAACACATTATGCATCCGCCCCTTTTTTTCAGTTTATTCAACGACTTTTCCTTCTTTAACGGGATATCTGAAACACACAAATGCAGTGGGATCGAAAACTTCAATTAGCATATTTTATCAGTTTTTTTTTTCCTCCTGCAATTCGAAAACTTCTATTAGCATATTTTATCGGTTTGCAATTTTAGAGATTTTGAAAGAAATTATTTTGGATATCCTTTATCTTTATATCGAAAATGATTCAGAAAAAGGATAACGTTAAATAGAATTTCGGTAGCATGTAGGGAAGGAAAATTTATATATCTCTCAGTCATAAACATGGAATATATATATGATATATTCTTTACAAAAAATACGGAATAGAAGCTGAGATAATGTTTAAAAAAATTTAGAAGATGGAGGAAAAAAAGACATTTATTAACATACTTGTTGGCGAGGAAAGCATTATTTAATACGTATTATAATATCATATTTTCAATAAAAATTATTATAATAAATATATTTTTGAAATATATAATAGTTTGCTTAACAATTATTTCGATCTTTTATCGCATAAACAAAAGGTTTCAGTCAAATGTTACTAAAAAATGCGTGTTTCTCTGAGTTTTTTCAAAATTTTTTTATATATATAATTCCACCAATATCTAATTCCTAAAAAAGATGTAATTTTGGATAATGTATTTCAAAATTTCATATCAGCCGTCTGGATTCTGTTATTATATATTTCAGTCCTAAATTTTTCTCGAACTATTCCTTAATAATGTAATTTTAATAATAATCTATTGTGTAACTCCCGATTAATCGAATTCTTATTTAATATCTATTAACATGATAGTGGCATATTATCTATAAATTGCGACATACAAAATTACTAACATCATGCAAAACGTTTATAAGGACAGATTATTTGATTTAGGTTTGGATATTAATAAAATTCCAACTTGATATTTTGATGTTTCAAACCTCTCTGAATCCGGAAAGCATTTTTTTTTTCAATTATGTTTTTCTATTTGCGAATGATTTGAATTAAATGGATAAAGTGTGGTATATGGATTTAACAACTAATTTGTAGATTTCTGTCACATTTTGAACGAAATCCATCTACAGAAATTTTGTCAGTTCGGCTTCCCAGTACAAATGAACACGATAGCTTGAAAACCGAAAGAGTTAGATAAATGAAATTTGAAGTGCCAATTAAACATCTAAAATGAAGATTAAAAGAAATATCAAATTTGGAACCAAGTCCGTTCGATGCTTTGAGATGCGTTGATTTGTCAATCTGTACTTTTTCCTGCATATAAATGGAATTACTCAAAAACATTATGATTTAAATAAATGAAATTCGATGTGTAATTTTGTGACTGCAGTTGACTTTTTCTGTGTTAAAAAAAATTAAGTTCGTCTCCATTCATCCAAATTTTAAGGCATTCTTTTGGTTATAAAAACAGGGATGTAGGTGGTTGAAATGTAATGTGAGTGTTATTGCAGTTCTATGTCAACATTTGGTCCCAGTCGTTCGAAAAACATATTCAGTGTTTTGGTATTTGTATATTAACCGTATGCCAGCAATTTACCGCCGAAAATCATATGTTAGATTCTCTCTATAGATAGATATTTTGCAATTATTGTCAATCAATGCTTTGTAATTACTACATAAATGTCAGTTTTCTTTATGATATTACTAAGCGCACAACTCTAATGTTTGAAACTCGGAAAATAGAAATATCTGATCATTCGTGGCATTCATGGTCTTACCGAAGGTCCGGAATTTTATGAAGGTAGGGGGGAGGGGTGATAACATTTTCATTAGAGTGTATGCCAAAAACGTTTTGGAGAGGTTTCATTGTCGCCGGTTTTATGTTAGTAATTTATTTCGTATGCCGTAGATTCCCATATTACGGTATTATTTAGTAATTACTTGTATTTTTATTAGGAAATGCCATTGAAGAATCATTGTAATTTAGAAAATATGAGCTGTTTTGTCATTCATAAATATTTTATACGAAAAAAAAATTAAATTAAAACTTGTGGGCTTATGTGCAGACATGAATAAATTTAGTTTAAAATATATTCTCTTACTTGATATGAAATATCAAGTAAGAGAACCCAAGTATCAACCCAATTACCTATCTGCCAATAAGTAATTGGGCACCTGTGATAAGAGAGAGAAACGCAATAATTGGTAGAGCCTCCACTTGATGCAATTACAGATTTTTACCCTCCGGGGCATACTTTCCACAAGTGTTTGAATGATGAAAAGCGGTCTTTTCTTCCACTCGGCTTGGAGAAGACATGCAAGTGCTTTCAACTATTTTGGACTATTGTTGCATCCTCGTGATCCAACTCGTCCCAGAGAATTTCTATAGGATTCAACTCTGGTCTATGGGCAGGCCAATGTAGTCGGTTCACTCCATTGTCTTCATACCAATCCATGGTGGACCTCGCAACATGACAAGTGGCATTGTCATCCTAGAAATAACAATGATCCAACCCGTAAAATTGCCACAGCGTAGAATACACATTGTTTTCTAGAGTAGTAAAGTAGGAATCTGCGTTGAGTTTACTATGAATTGGGATCAAGATCTCTATATCACGAGAAACACCCTCAGACTATAATTCCACCTCTGCCAAACTTGAATGTAGGCACAATGCATTCTAGCAATAGGCGTTCCCCATACATAGGCTAAACCTAGACTCCGCCATCCGATTGGTAGAGATTGAACTATGATTCATCACTTCAAAGAACCTGTTTCCACTCATCTATGGTCCAATTTCTACGTGCCTTCCACTACCACAGCCGAACAGCGCCTTTGTATTTTGTAATCAAAAGTTTATGGGCGGCAGCATGACCATAGAAACCAAATAGATGTGCTTACTGGTTGACGCTATTTATCGAAGCAACAGTCTCGGATGCTTGTCGGAACTCCCGAAGTGAGCGGGCTATCGGTTTGATGCTGTTTTTTCGAATTTCTTTGAACAACACTCGTCGATCTCTATCTCTCAGTTTCGTGGGTCTGCCATGTCGAAACACATTCTGGCAATCACCAGAACTTTCCTTCTACTTCTCAATCACAAAAGCTACTGTCTGTTTTGGAATGTTTAACTCACTAGATATGTCCTTAAAAGATCGGACATTTCTATGGTGTCTGACAGCTACGCCTTTCTCGAAGTCAGACAGTTCTGAATTTCATGGCATCTTGCATGAGACTATTGCCAATGCTGTTTCCTACACGATATGTAAGTACAGAAGGCGTGACGTAGATCAGGATCGCAGATATCTTCATTTGCATGGGTGTCCAAATATTTATTAATAGATCCTGTTAAATAATCTATCTTGTACAGTCTAATACAATCAGCTTGATAGGCAGTTAAATATTTTATACTTTGAAAAGAAATAAAAATCTGCTATCATGCTGAGTTCGATTTTTTTTTCTTTCACGTTATTTTTATTTAAATTATATAGTGTAAATACAGTCATAATATTATTGTGTATAAAAAAAATCTTCATACTAGCTGCCTTTGGTGACCAGCTTGTTCACACAGATTATTGAATTAGGGGGCTGTAAAATATTTATGTGAAATACGCATTTAAAAAAAAAGTACGGTGTTATTTGATTAGACAGAAAAACATATCTTGAATCAAATAAATTAAAACAAATTATAATGCGTGCAATTAAGATAATACGAACAAATTATAATGCATGCAATTAAGATAATACGAATAAGATACTGTATATACTACGAAATAAAAATACGGAAATAAAAATTCTACTTCGGAAATAATGTCCAATACAAACACTTTTTTTTTTTTAAATCTTAATTTTAACATTGGCGAAAGCTCACTATTGAATGTTTTGATAGGTGACTTTGAATTTGACGCTATTAAAAATTGACTATTATAAATTGTGCATTACATATAAAAAATGTATTAAAAGGAAAGAAAACCTTGATCAGAAATGAAATTAATATCATTAAAAAGGTATTTTTTTGTGTTTTAAGATGATACGAAAACCATTTTTGTGTGATAATTTCAGAAGATACGGGCATCAATTCCCTTAGTTAAGCGATTCCATTCCATATCAATCACCCATCTGGCCAAAGATAAGCCTGTTTTCACGTTCGATTAAACTTTGATGGATATTTCTTAATTTCTCTTACACTATCTTACTATTTAATGAATAGAGTTTTTGGTGAGCCCTATTCAGAGCATTTATAATAGTATTTTTCAGTTTGATTAATTACGGAAGCGTTGAATTAAACGCCGTTGCAAAAACGTTCATTGAAGTGGCTTGAAATGTTCACATTGTGCTTTGTATACTTTTTACGGTTGCCATTCGACAATATGCAATAAGAACGATTTCTGTACTACGTACGTTAACGTTATATATAATAAAAATGCATACAAAGTGATAAAAGTTTAATATTTCGAAAAAATATATAAACAATTGCCAAAATGCGAAAAAAATCAAATTTGTCTTTAAATACATTTTAATAATATTATGAACGAAAGTAGAAATTTTAGAAATGATTTTGTAATGATGATATGATTATAATTTATAATAGATTTAGATTCATTAGTTTACTTTAGATCTTTGGACTTCGTTGCATTCCCCCCTCCCCCAATCTTGAAACCTTTTTTATTTTAGATGTCTTATTAGGCATCTATCGGATTTTTTTTTTTCTCATTTTTCTCGTTATCTTTTTTGATTTTACAACCGATTTATTTTCACTGAAAGGAAGTTAATAATTCTTTTTGCTCTTAAACAGGAAAACAATAAAGTTAACCTTAGAGTGCATCATGTAGCCATTTAGCTACACATTTTCATTTCCATTTATTAGTTTCACGTGACTAAGCGCAACAACGAGAGTCCTTTTCCAGCAATTCTTTTTTAAATGTTTTTGATAAGCATTTGTAGATAAGGTCTATATAGGCAACAGCAGTACTAGAATTAGATTTAAACTGGAAACTTGGAAAAAATACCAAGACGACTGTTGTATGAATAATTCTATCATTAAAAATACTTCTTTTTTTTTTAGTTCTGAAAATATAGTTTAAAAAAGAACTTTTATTTTTATTGCAGAAATGTTATGTGATTTGTGCCACTGGGATATTGCTTAATTCATAATGTAACCACTTGACACGTCTTACTTTTTTTAATTTCTCGAATAAAATAATGTAACATTTTTTTTCATAATTTTCTTAAATTATATGCAACTATATAAAACACATATTTTTTGTAAAATAAAAAAAAATCATGTATTCTGTTAAATAAAATTTATGTTGCAGATTTCAGTTTATTGCCATGTTGAAAGCTATATTCATGCTATGAAACGTTTTATATGGACTGCTTCAGAATAGTTTTGGAGAAAAGTTATGAAAATTAAATTTATCGTTGATATTTTATCTCAATGAGTGAGCCTGAATTCATTTTCCGATGTTCATTACACTCGCGAATAAAATAATACAGATAGTACCCTGAAATTCTTAGCTAGCTTTTCTTTCTGTGTTACTCATAGTGGAACTTTAAAATCCTACTCAGATTTATATATATATATATATATATATATATATATATATATATATATATATATATATATAGTTTTAGTGATATAACCGTGTTAAAATGAAAAAAATAAATGAAAGCATTAAAAGGTATATGTGAACATTTTGTTACAGTTAATTAAAAAAAATTTTACTAATTAGAAACATAATTCTCATATTGGAAAAGATTAATTATCTTAAATGTTGTCATTCACATTAAATAAAAAAAATTATTGATCTTCCCGATATAATTTTATTTATTTCCTTCCGTGTTACCTCTTACAAGATTTAATTAAAAATGTTGCATTATTTTTTTTAATTTATAACGTGCGGGTAAAATTAGCTATCGACAGAATTTAGAAACTGAATGTAATTTTTCGACAAATTAGGAGATTTAACAATCGTTTGGAATGAATGATATTTTCATTTAAATTTAAATTAAGGTTGAAAAGATTTCGTATAATTATTATTATATTATGCATGGTTTGTTTTTTAATGTGTTCTATTTTCGTGCGCTTTGGCATTCCTTCAAATAATAGTATTCATTCCCCCCCCCCACTTTTTCTCATTTGACTTTTACCGAACAACCGACAATAGTTGATTTTATCTGGTAATAATAATATTTGTTATGCTGTAATTTTCTGATTGTTCGATAATTTTTCATTTATAAAACATTTTTTTATTTCAATTGGCATCAAGTACATCATCTGGCATCACACCATACGTAAAATTTATATTGAGGATGTTCTTCACTCGATTTTTTTCATTTACTTCTATATAAAAATTTTATTTATTCGGTATGGCGAATAGTGATTGGGTCAAAGTATAATGTAAACAATATTCTTTTGATTTTCGTTCATAGAAGTAACCCTAAATTCATCCTTGTTATAATATAAAGTAGGCCTAATAAATTTTTATTAATTTTATGCGAAAGATTTAAATGTATCAAAACGTTACAAAAAAAAGTGAATATTTTCACTTAGCTTTGTGCCATCTTATTTATAAATTTTTTTAAAAAGTATATTAATTAAAATTCTGTTTGATATTTTCATTCATAATGATTGGCAACACGCATGTTAAAGAAATTCTTTGCAGATGTGCTCTTTCTTATATTCTCTTTCTACCACACAGGCAATTTGATTTTAGAGCCAAACGGTGCTGCTCTCATGAACTTCTTAGAGGGTCAAATAACATTTTCAAGGGTTTCAATGTCAAGTTTATTCTTGAAAGTGTATTTTTAAATGTCACTAGAGCTTTTGACAAAATGTGACATAATGGCCTAATAAAATTGATATTAATTCTTTTTTTCTGCTGTATCTATTCGCAATTAAGAATTTAAAAAAATAGAGTATTTTAAATAAAGTTTCGAAGTAAAATTCTCCCCGAAATTGCTATTAGCAGAGCACAAACACTTCTGAAAAGTTCTAGTAACTCATTTGAATCACTGCCAATTTCTTTTAAAAGATATTATTAAAATCTGTTTTTTAGACCATCTATGCTTAGGACAACATCACCAATTATAATGTGCAATATAACCTCGATAATATGCACTCTATGACGTGTTGTTATTAACAGAGAGGAAATGCAGACCATATTCTTTTGGAAAAGACATTCCAGCAAACCAATCTAGGAGATAATTTTCTTCAACGACCAACTTTTGTGGAAAAAAGATGTAAACTGCTTAAGAGTTTTGATCAGCAGCAAATTTACTTTCAATAAAATGACACATTGCTAATTAATTTTGGAATAAAGTCTGTTTAACCATTCTCCTCACTGGCGGATATTCCCTTTAAGAAATGAAGTTCTGCTATAAAGGCAGATGCATCATCTTATTTGGACATAGATGCTACTCAAAATTGAGGGCTTGGAATAGAAACACACAGGGAAAAAAAATTCAAATACTGTAGAATGGAGTTCTCTATATCATCACGAATGTGTCATGGTAGTGTCTCTGTATCATCACGAATGTATCAAAAATGATGGTATAATGGCTTGAGAACGGTTAAAATTAAGATTACATCTAAAAGACATCTAGGAATTTTTTCAACCAAATAATTCAACCCAGTAATCAGCTCAGAGTATTCTTCACCATCAGTGAAAAGAAAGATGCCTGCCCATATACTACTATCAAATGGTTCCTTCCATTTAAACCATCCCAATCTGACAATCTGAGCTAAATTCTTTTATTTCAAATCTTTTATTGCAACGCCGAAATTAATCGAAACTTTTTCCTGCTTAAACACTGAAATACCTGCTGTAAGCATGCTTAAAATGTATTAGCTTAATTTCTGAAGTTTTTTCTTAGATCCCGTTTATTCAAGAATCAGGTTGAAGAGGAGTTCATAGGCCCTTATGCAATATTTAAATTAAGCAACATTCTCTTGTACAGAGTATATATAAGATAATATTGCAATCACTGAGTAATTTGACCCCACAAATTCATGAGATAAACGTTTCATATTTATCTGAGTCCTAAAAGAAAATGAAATTCGATCGTATGTAAATAAAATACAATTATTTAAAAACTCAACGTTAGATGTAATAAATTTAGTGTAATATACTAAACTGCATATCTTTATTAAATTTTGGGCCAAATCTGCCTCCAGCAAGTGACACAATTTTAATGCATACTTTATATTCTGGCTGCTTTATGAATCTACAAAATAACTATACATATTTATATATAGAAAAGTTTTTTAGTATGCTTAATGTTTCTCCGTTCGAGTAATGTATTATCGTAGAATATATACATTCTAAAAATTGCAGAATTATTGCTTTGACCATCCCGACATCCATATCGCTCTTCGTATTGTACTTTTTATGTGAAAATTTCAAGATCTTGAATATATGTCTCCATTTTGAATAAACATTACTGATATAAAAACGTAGAACATCATTTCAACTATGATTTGTTCTGCCTTCGGTTTGTTCGTATGTGTACATAAAAGGGCATGGTTTATGTGAAGAAAGTCATGCAGCTGGATCTTAGTCCTTTGGTCGAATCATAATCGGCTTTCTATTTAGCGAGGTTGTACTATAGCGATTTACCGCTACATACTATGCCACTAGACTGTTGTGATTATCATTACTCACTATGCCAACTAACCATCCGGAATTTAATATTTTTTTCAGCTCGAAAGAGCTACTTCTACTTGTTCTTTTTTAATTTTTTCAGGCGTCTCTTTTGCATAAAAGTTTTTTAAAAATTATTATTTTGTTTCTTGTCCGTATCGTAGCCTTTTTTGAAACTCTTTAGAGGGAACCTGTTTATCCCTCACCAATCTCTCCCCTTTGATTGTTCGAATCCAAAATTTGAACAGATTTTTGTCATTGATGACAAGACTGGGTACTATTACCAATTTCATTTATATAGTTTGAAGTGTTTCTGAATGAATGCTTTCAAATAATTTTCAGACAAACCAATAGACATTCAAACTTCCTTGGGTTTTAATCTGAAATTTGATATACCTAAACAATTCAGGTTATGAAATTGAACGCCATTTTCAGTATTCCTGGGCTTAATAATGTCGGAAAACGAAAAAGATTAAAATGAGTGGGAAAAATTATAGAATTTTATTTTGAAATTCTTTTTGCTATAGTGACAAAGTACGTAGCACATATTGCGAACAACAATATTTGTGAAGAGTACATAGTACGAATCAACACAATAATTACAAAACTTTTAGAGCTAAATGCAGAAAATTTGATACACTGATTTAACACTTAAAGGGAAAATCTCTATAACATTTAGCACGTTCGTCTGTACTTTCTCATACATGTAAATACGATAATTCAGAAAGCCAGCGACTTTGATAAATGAATTTGGCAGACAGTTTTAGAATCGAAAATATAGATTCTTATCAAATTTTGAACCAAATCCTTCTGTGCTTTAGCATGCATATAAACGCGATATCTAAATAACGGAATAATTCAAATAAAATTGATTTTCTTTACTGTGTTACGAAGCATAAGATTCTCATATGCGGGATTCTGGAAATAAAATTCTGAACACTTGATAAAATTTTGATAAATCACTTCCTCTGATTGATTTATCGTGATTACATGTACGGACTTAACCGGAAGAATTGACATCATAAACGGATTTCACAAAAATTTCAGAAACAACTGCATAATTTGATGTTAAGATCGCATACGAAGTTTCATCCATTTAATTAGTTCATTTTTCAGTTATCCGGTTGATAGATAAACATATATCATTTGAATTTCTTTTGTTTGTCTTTTTTGGACAGAGTGGCGACATTGAAAGATCTAAATGCAGAGTTCTTTCAAAATCTCGAGATCGATTTTTCCCCCCAGGAATACCACACTTTCTGCGTTTTTTATACGAGGGAGTAAAAAGTGGTAAACTGAATCTTGGCAAAATTTTCTGTTTTGCAGCTGACGTGCTGGTCAGGAATCTCCATTTCGTGCTATAAACATATGTGTCAGTTTCTATCCAAAATTTTCCCACCAGTATATTTCCTTTCTTCTGTAGTACGATTTATTGAATTTTATTAGTCATTATTTTTGTGACCATATTGCCTACAAATTTCTTATCAATTTAATCTGTCTGTAAACATGATAGCTCACATACGCTTTGAGTTAGACGGATGAAATTTGGTATGTGTCTTTGCACTAAACTTGTAAATTTATATCAAATTTTGCTCTAAATTTATTCTTAAGGTTATCTAGCTGAAAATCCATTCTAGAAACATTTGTCTGTATTCAAGTGAACACGATAACTACAAAACATAAATAGCTAGATGAATGAAAACTGATACATAGATGATGAGTGTAGATTTGTATGAAATTTTGAAGCAATCCCTGAAGATTCTGACCGTTTGCCGATTTGTGCTCCAGCATGCATATAAACGCAATATCTAAACGGACAATAATTTTGATAAATAAAATTTGGTATGTAATCTTATTACTGAAATTGTTGCTCTGTGTCTGATTTGAGTTTTATTTTGTATGCGTTTTTTGTTTGGTAAAAAAAAAATGGATTCAAAATGCATTATTGATTTTTTATACTATACTACGAAGCACAAAGTTTTCGTGAATAAGACTTGGAAAATAAAAATCTAAGCACTTACGCCGTTCATAACTTTAGCTAATGTTACCGTGCAGCAAGGAGCGAAGATAACGCCTTTATTAAGAAGTATGCGAGAGAATTTTGGTAAACCACTTATTATAATGGGAGTTTCGATTTAAATCTTGGTCTATCAAAAATCAAAAGCGAAACTAATTATGTACCTGTAAATCCTTGCAAAAGTTTTGTACATCCAAAGTTAATCCCCCTCCCCTTCAAAAAAAAATCTTACATTTTTATTTAAATTTAGTCTTTGAGTAATTAAATACTCAACGAAAGTGTGCTCTATTAAGAATGTGTAAACGCATTTATAAGACGAATACCAAAAATAATTGCCACCATTTGTTGATTATAATATTTTAACATATAAATTAAGCATGCTATGTCAAAACTTGGATGGGATAAATTTTATATTAAAGGTAAATTATTATAGAAAATGTGTAAGAAGGTACATTTTAATACAAGTAAAAAAGATTATAGTACAAATAGTGTACTGAGCTGTCGATTATATTCCTGTACCGAATTTTAAACGGTTTTGAGACTTGTATTTGCTTTTACTTAGAAAAATCCTTTGAATTATGTACAAAATTATGTTGTACAAATCATGAAATGCATAGTTTGGAAAATTACAAAATCTTAGTTTTCATTTAGTTTACCGACCCTAACATTCCTTATATTAAATATTCTATATAATATTATATTAAATATTCATGATACATTAGTCTTTTTTTAAAAAAGTTCCACACTTCTAAAATTGAAATTTTCCGAGTTATATAGCTTTGAATTTCTTCATCATTTTAAATCAATTTATGGCTGCCTCTAGAAAGAATAACTCGTTTTTTGCTGAATTTTCTTTGATGCGCCTATTGAAATGGAGATATCCAAAGCTTTTTAATTCAATCAGATTTAGTCACAGAAAAGAAGACCTATTTTTTAAAAACGTTTAGATCAAGAACCTTTTACCAAATATGATTGTTAGATTCTGGGGACTGTATAATAATGTAGACATCGTAATTCTTTAAAAAGTACATTCATTGATTGAAACAGCATAAAATGTAATTCTCTACGTCATTTAGGAAATTTTTCCAATGGGAAATGTATACCTCTAATGTTTTACAAAGAATCTATTGGACGCGATTAGAGTTTTACGATCTATGCACGATTAGAGTTTCCACTATTTGATTACATTAATATTACAAATTATACGCACCTTGTCTCTATAAAGGTGTTTTTTTACATGAATAAAACTAATTCAGATTCCAGCATGCATAGGTACTAGACTTATTCCTTTTCCTGAATAAGAGTGAATGTTAAAAAAGATATTTGCATGAATTCCCTGCAAGTTTTTTATATATACCTCTCGACTAATTTATTAATAGTATCCCTTCCTTTTGTGTCAAAATTTTATATATATATATATATATATATATAAAGAGTCCGAATCAAAAGATTTGTGATGCATTGAAAATCAGAACCAAGATGGGGGGGGGGTACATTTTAGGAATTGCGGATTGTCCTTCGTTTTCTTTCTTGTATGTTCTAGAATCAAATGATTTTTTAAAAAATCATGACATACATTACTATTTTTATAACTTTCTTGCTCATTTTTAGTATAGACTAGTATTTTCTTTAGACAATATCAACATAAAGCGAAATGGCAATGAAAAGGATGCTAATAATACTGATGTATTTTAAATAAAGTAGCTTGGCGAGAAATGATTTTTGCAATAATGAGCATATCAATTATTTCAATGAAAATATTTGCACAAAGCACTTTTACATCTTAATTCAACTGCACATTACACAATTCTGACCTTATTTAAGTGGTTTCGTTTTTCATTTCTTAAATACATATGTATGTATAACATGTGCAGCTGATGTGTGTGTGTGTGTGTTTTTGCCAAATAAAGAATCTATTAGTTGCTATCAAACTGTATTATGTTTAGATTTATCTGCTTGTTCCAATGGTTTTCTTTGTCAATTCTTTTAATGCTATTTTTTTTAATGTTGTAAATATGATGTGTGTTGTTGATAGACTGAATTATTAATTGCAGGATTGCCGGCAACCCTTCAATGGTGGAAGTTTCTTTGAACACGAAGGCCAACCTTACTGTGAGCTCCATTACCACGCCAAACGCGGTTCCCTTTGCGCGGGATGTCACAAGCCAATCAGCGGCCGTTGCGTCACGGCTATGTCCCGGAAATTTCATCCCGAACATTTCGTCTGCTCGTTCTGTCTCAAGCAACTTAACAAGGGCACCTTCAAAGAGCAGAACGACAAGCCTTACTGTCACCCATGCTTCGAGAAACTGTTCGCCTAAAATTAAAATGAACTGTGAATTAAAAAAGAATTGAAAATGTTTTCTACTTTTCTTCAGCCACTAGCCAGCTTTCCGACTGGAAAACTTTGCTGCTGCTGCTGCTGTTTCTGTGTTTCTCCAAATGTTGACTGTGCTTTTTTTTTTTTTTTTTTTTTGCTAGGCCGGCTCAAGTTATCCAAGGTTGTGTCAAGTATTTTTATGTGCATCGTGGGTTTTCAATCATTGCTCTTAAATCTTTCAAGTCCCTTTGTAGAAATTCAGTTGGGGGCTGATTTTTGTAACTTGAGATAATTGAACTCTTGATTATAGCGGATGGTGATCTAAAAACCCACGAGCTATTTCATCAATGTCTATTTTGATTTTGGGGTTGCTTCGTTTTTATTTTAATGTTGTAATTTTTTAATACTTTAAATTTCTCTTAATTTTGTCTAATTAGCTAAAATCATTTTACTATATTAATTAATTAAATTAATTAATTAATGAGTTTTATAATATTCAGAAATCATTCAACTCTTTCAGAGACACGAAACATTTAAAAAATTAACTTTTTATGCTATCCCTTAAACAAAGTTTTTGCATTTACGTTGAATCAGTATTCCCGTAGAATTTTATATCATTTTCAAAATGTGTCATATTTATGTATTATTCCCTTGCCATATTTTGATTAGTTCACGGGATTTTTAGTTATGAATTCGCTTCTAAATATTTATATATATATATATATATATGAATCCTTTATTCTTGCTTGTTCCTGTAAACGGATGATCTGAATGAAGTGTTTGCTATTTTTTTTTGACATTGTTACAAATATGTATGATTGCACTGTATATATTTGAACTAGAGAAAAAAAGCTATCCTTTCTTTAAGTTTGATTAATAGCTATTGCTTCTTTGTAGATCTTTATTTTAATTATGTATAGATTGTATAAAATCTGCGTTTTCGAATTCACTTATTATTATTATTATTATTTATAAAATATCTGCAGTATTATCTCTCTTAACCGGTGAAGCCAATTTCAAGTACAAAATTTTGGCGCACAGTTGATTATAGTATTGGAATTTTACTAATCTATAGGAATTGTGAAAGTTTTATTGGTCTATTTCCCGATCTATCTTCTATAATTACAAAAACAACATCAAAATTAGAAGCGATTCAAAAGAAAAAAAATATGTTGCTTAAGTTTACCTCATACAACTTTTCAAGCATTTTTTCAGTTAATGCTGTGACGTTTAAATTCTGCCTAAATGCAAATTTGATTTGTATAGTTTAATTTTGTATTTGATTATTTGACTTTTAAGTAATCTAGTTTTTTTAAAAATTACTTTTAGCAATGAAATACCGGTTACAAGGGATTTTGCTGTATTTCTCAAAGTTAAAATTCATTGGCTAGTTTTAAGGCTTATGTGGTCACAAGCAATTGCAGATATCCTTCTGTATAAGTTTTTTTTTTCTCTGTAAAAGTGGTTGTTTTGATGATGGGCAATATTAGTGAAGATACAGTATGGTAGAGATAAAGCCATACATTGAAGCTTTTTTGCTGTCAATGTCAGTAAATTGAATAGGATTGTCATTTGCTTAATTCATTAAAACGTTTTTCTTTCGGCCTTCTGACGTGGTATTTTAAATTATTAATATATCGTTCTTTAATATTTTGAATACTTCTAAAAGTCTTCTGCTAATTTTTTGTCTCACAGTAAGTATGTGTTGGCCTTGTGAAAAATTTATAGTCGTTTAAAATTGTGCAACTATTTGTCTGACTTATTTAGCGGTGTATAAATGTCATTTCTCTTTTATGTTTCTTTAAAAAAATTACTAAATAATTATTAACTTCTCTTTTTGGGAGTACAAAATTCGTTATTATCTTGCAGTTTGCGAACTTTAATCATAGTAGACAATCAAAATATTTTCATTTTGTTTTCTCTTGATGCAGCAGTCATCAAACATCGTAATTAATTATTTAACTATTAGTAATTTCATTTCATTGAGATAATTTGACATAAGAATAAATTTGTAAATAATATATTTAAGTTTTCAATGTTATTCTAATGGGTGTATCCAGTTACTAGTTTTTAAATTAACATCAAGGTAACTGTTCCAATTTTGTTATTAATAATCAAAAAAATAATGTTATTGTATGAACAATTTTCCTTTTAAATTGAGATATGAATTTTTCATGCATTCATATATGTATCAAAGTTATTACACATAAAAAAATGATTCATCATCAGGATTATTAAATGCTTACTTATATGCCATGATTTATCTAGCGAATGGTTTATTGCTTTGATAATGGTTGTTATTCTTGTTGATCTCTTTTAAAGAAATGTACTCTAACAATAAAGACTTTGTTTTTAATTTCATGTTTCTGTCATTAAATATTCTGCACACATGTAATGAAAATCTGATAATTTTATCTATGCTTTCATTCTTATATGTGTAATCTATGTTCAACTACAATACTACAATTAAACATGTGCAAAGAATTCCAGTTTAATTTACATATTCCATTGTACATTTTGAATGAGAAGAAAATAATTTTACAAAACGCAGTACGACCAACGGAAGTAATCTTTTTCCAAAACTTTCTCGCATAATCTCCAATAAAAATCTTATCCCTCCCCTCCCCTCCGCCCCCTCCCCTGACAAAAAACTATTGACCTCCGGTAAGGCCACTAATGCTTTGCTTGGCATTGGCGAACAAAGTTCAATAGTCAATAGGCAATGTCTTCAACAAATCAACACTCTGATACTCTTCCATTAAAAAAAAATTCAAGACCAGTGCTTACAAAGGTAAACCTTTTGTACCATGTGATTTGTCAATTGTTGGTCGTCTTTTCTATGATGTATATTTTTCACTTATATTGTCATGCGTCAAATCACTGGCCTTTGATTTCCGATTATGTACCGTCAGTTCACAGAAAATGACTCATCATCTCGGGCCCACTGGCATAACAACGTACACGTTATAATGTATTTTTGATGGAATCTGTCACACCTTAGGAAAAAGGCTTTAAAAATGCTTAGTAAGACAATCAAAACTTAAACGTATTGGCAACTTTATTTAAACCTGGATCCTATTATACGTCATCGCTAGACCACTAAAAAAAATCAAATGCAAAAAGAAAACATCTGCAGAAATTCTTGGGTAATCCAGAACATTTCCCAGTGATCAGGTTTGTTCCCACGTGAATTCTACACTTTCTCAAAAAATCAATTCAGATATCAGTTCAGAATGGGCTGAGGAGTTAAGGGGTGTCTACTCAATTGGCTAAAACAACCATCAAGCAACGCATTCTTTGTCTAGTAGAAAAATTACTAAAGTAATTTCTGACAGTATTTTTGAAATTCTTAAAATAATTATTATGAAATATCTAATTATTGTTATTTATTGATTGCCTAATAATTTGCATCGTAATGTGTTGGAAAAACAATATGAAAGCTAAGTCAAAAATTCAATCTCCTTGCACTTCATAATGTTGGTGGTAACATTGTATTTTTGTTGGCATTATTCAATTTTTTTATTTGAGTGAAGAAAAATTTAAAAACTCAAGAAAGCCAATTTTTTATCCTGCATGTTCAATTGTTGAAATTCTTTCCATGCTAGAAATTAAAATCCATAAGATTTAAGCTGACCGTTAAGTGCCGGTCATTCACTCGGCATCCATCAGATTTATCTGTAAAACTTTCTTCGTTGTCAAAAAACTCACTACGCTGGGAAACAATATTACAAATTCCTAACAATACGATTGATACAAAATATATCGATATTATTTAAAATTCGAAAATTCATTTGCAGAATGTAAAATGTAATTAAATTCATTTTCAGCTATATGTGATGATGAGAAAAAAATTGTCCCAGATATTTTATATTAACCCTCCTGTCGGCGGCGTTCAGATCGCTATACTTACCGATAGCGGCACGTCTGAATAACAGGTTTATTCTTAAAAGTGTCAGGATTTTGACAAAGGGATTGCTTTCCCCCTTTGCGGTCAGTTCAGCACTGCTGGATCTAACTCATTAGCCACCACATGGTGAGTGACAGTTATTGCTTATCGCTATCGCTGCCTTTCGATTTTTAAGAGAATTTTTCTTTTAGTGGTTAAGAAGAGAGCTGCAATAACATAGATTGAAAATGCAAAAAGTGTGATTGTTTTTTTTATGTTGTTGTTGTTGAGGTTTTTCGATTATTTCATAAAACACCGCATAAAATTTACGTTAAGAATAAATTATTGTTATGTTTAATTTGATAAGTATCTAATTTTTATAAATTGAAAGAGTTCGTCTATTATTTTTTTTCCATTGTAATATGTTTCTCAAAATTTTTAATCCCCTCTTACTGTGAAATTATTTCTCGAAATTACGCAAAATCGATTTAATTCTTTAAAAAAAAATCCTCTCAGCGCATTGCCAATGTATTTTAATATTTTAAAATGAGCGTTTAAAACAGTAATTGCGATAAGAAGCATCAAATTATAAATTTGCTTCTTCAGTATTTAGAAAATGATTGTATAATTATGGAATTCCATACCATATTTCAATTTCCGAGATATCGGTGTTTGGTGTTTATCTGCATGATTAAAATTTTGAAATTAAATATATTTTACAATAATTCAGTAATGCTGAAATAACTGGATTATGCAGCTGATGCACCTTATGACTGCAACACATAAAAGTAATTGTCAAAATATTTCTTTGTAATATTCATGATACAAATTTGGCCTGGAAAAATGACTTAAATAATACAGGTTATTTAGACTTATAATTAACAATTTGCAACTGGAATTTTTCGAATGATTCTAAAGAAAGCTCCCACAGAATATTAAGAACCATTTTAAAATAAATTACAATTTAAAAAGAAAATTTCAACTTTAAGTTATTCGTATTAGAATCAAAGCCCTCACTATTTTGCAATCGGATAACGACATATCGTGTGGTAAACGAATCATTAAAAAAAATTCTGAATTTAAAAACTTTGCAGATGCAGTTGCATTGATCTTTTTTTACTCATTTCTTCCTAGCTGCTTTTGGCGACCAACACATGTGTCGAGGTGGCTTGTCAATATAAAATTTTTAATTAAATGGTTTCTTAAGCAAAACATCTTAGAATTTTAAATTTTGATAGTCATATAACTCCTACTGTTTCAGACGCCATGCACCATTCTATACTACATAATTTTTGAATTTTCTATCAGCTACACGACAGTAAATCCTTAATTTAAAACGGGAGTGAATAAACTTCAATTAATGCAAAACCTGTTTCGTTGAAACCAATCAGGCTTATTAAATTTCTAAATTCGGGGAATAGAATCATTCAGCAATAAAGTTTTATGTATATTACTGAATATTTCTTTTTAATTTTTGAAATGTTTCAGATGATCTATCATATATCTTATCCAGTGAAAATTTCTCTGATTCAACTACAATTCAAATTATTATAATAAAAATGTAATTTTCAAGTTATAAAAACAATAATATATTGTTATATTTTTAATTATATTACAAGATAGAGCAGATATTTAAAAAATGAATGCAAAGTTGAAAATTTTGTTCGATGCTCAGTTGTAAAATTAAACTTTAGTTCAATTACAAAAAAAAAATTCTAAAAGATATTAAAAGCACGCTTTAACAGAAATTTACTAATTATGGAAACATAAGCCATGTCTTCGTAACTTCATCTTGAACAATAGAAAAAAAAAGTGTAGAAATAATGCAAACGGCTTGAATTATTTTATAACAGTGAAATTTGCTGTTGTTAAAAAAGGCTTAATATATGCTCTTGAATTTATTGCAAATAAATAAAAAAAAAATAAAGTTCAACACAAATGAATCATTGAAAAAGTAATCTTTTGAATTTTAAGATGATAAAAAAAATCCTTTTTATACTGTAATAATTGTAATAAAAACCCCCATCAAAATCCCATTTAATTTTTAATTAATAATTTTTAAAAATGTTTCAGAAGTAGAAAAACCATGATCTCTACAATGCACAGTTTCTTTTTCTTAGATGTATATTCCACTGAGATAAATATGTAAGCTCTAATAGAGTGCCAAAACGCACAAACATTTGTCTCTGTTAATAATAAAGATGGATGAGCGTGTGCACTATTATTTGTCTGTTTGTTTTGCTGATCTTCGGACTTCACAGTTACCAAAATCAGCACCTACATACGTTGGACAGTGGAACTCATTTCTTTAAAATTTTAATTTACCCTTTCTAAGGGCATGGAAATTACGGTCATCACCAAATTCATTAATCTTTGAATAAAATTATGTAAGTTGGCATAAATTCTTACGAATTTTTCAGTGAGACAAATAAGCTTCATTTGTTTATCTCAAATAAAATGATGTGTCTTGAACTATTTCTTAATTATTAATTGAAAAATATAATTAATAAATCAGATTAAATTTATCTAATAAGTGAATCACTTGGCATATTGGAATAATTTTTTTTTATGGTTTTTGTGGATTTTTGTGTATTTTAATTGTTGCTGAATAGTTTATATTTTGAATATTGTCAAGAGGGATATTGTATAAACATCGCTTTTCTTTTAACCTTTTTGTTAACTTTTTACAATGAAAGGATGCTTAGGATGTTCTTACTGAGTGAGAGATTTCGCAAAAATTTATTATTGATTCTTAAATTAAAGCTTTTTTTTGTTATGAGTCATCTTTAGGTTTACTATCAGGGCACTGCGTAAGATAAGGTTCCATTTCCAGAAAAATGTGAATTGCTCTTTCCCTTACTCCTCTTTAGGACGAGTTGATAATTATAAGGAAATACTCCTTGAAATAACATCTGTGGTTTTTACCATTAACGACGTACTTTGTGGTGAAACGTTAGGGGACAATCTATCAGATGCTCATCTGACAATATCTTTTCGAACATTTTTCTTGACAAGCCGATTTAAATCGAATTTGTTCTCACACTGTTCGAAATCTAAACGACTTTTTTTTAAACCTTAAGCTAAACAATAATTGTTTTTAAGGTTTCTAATCGTGGGAAGAAAGATAAAGAAACTATGAGAAAATGTTAAGTGATTGAAGTTTGATATGCGATTTCAAAGCATGTGATAGTTTGAAGAATTATTTTCCCATTTGCATGCCAGATGATTATTGTACAAGAACGCATATCAGCTGACAATAAAAACAGGAGCGAACAGGAAAATTAAGCCAAAATGTCAGAACAAGATACATCAATTTTACATATACAAACTAGTATATATAAAATACCTCGCCTGTGTTTATTGTTTGTGAAAAAGAAAGAAAATATATAGATTTTTATTTAAATTTTTCTATTTTTATATTCAATTTCTTTAGAATATTTAGAAAACTTAGCCCTAATTAACAATAATTAATTACCTCTTTAAAGCTTTGGGAAACTAAACGAGCCTTTTAGTTTCTTCATTTGGCATATTAGGAAATAAAAACTAACGAACTTGATAAATAAATTAAAATCAAATCCAGTGAACTCAAACTGGACAAAAAGGAGAAGAAAATAGTCTAAATGTCAGCTGTACGCATTAAAATTTTTATAAATGCTAAGATAAGAGATAAAATTAGATCAAGGAGCTAAAAAAAATGGTAACATTTCAAAAAAACAGTGTAATTATTTCACTTTAATTAAAATAACAAAAAATGCTCACTATTAGATCTCTTATTCATTTACTTTCACGCGGATTAAATTACTCAACATTCTATGTATAAGTAAAAATGTCAGAAGAAACCAGTATAACATTAACAAAACCGCTCGATGTATATGGGATTCAGCAGTGAAATAAGATTAATATTTCTAAAAGAAAAAAAATAGAACCTTTAAAAACTGCGCTTATATTAACTTTGAAAATATTATTAAAAACCAGAGAAAAATATAAAAACAATGAAACTTATATATCTACAATGCTTACATTTTTGTTCGAATTCGCCAAGGAGTGTAAAATTCTATAAGGTTTTAAGAATTAAACAAATATTCAATTTTCATATATAGATTATTACATTATAAAAGTAAGGATTTAATATAATGAATGCTTATATTTCCGAAAAATCCCACTTTAATATATTGGTTCTATATATCTCCCCGTTTTTAAATACACTTATTGATAAAAACTAAAAAAAAAATATTTCATTAAAAATTAAATAGTTTCGTTCGTTAAGTAAATTCTGTACATAAGATTAGTGTCTTATTTTGAAAAATAAATTGCATAAGCAATCCTTAAATGAAAGCACGCTATAAAAGAGAAACTTGTCAAATTTTAATTATATATATTTTTAGATAAACTATTTTCTTATGCTAGAAAGCTTTACGATCTTATCGATCAAATTATTACTAATAATACGTATATTTATTCATTCCAGGTATATATTTTCATACGTTCAATTTTATATTCCCTTTATTTAAATCTAATTTTGGCTACGTATTTATTATCTCAAAATCTCAAAAGTAACGGCTCAGAACGTAAGCGAGCTTTTAAAATGCATAAACGGACGCGAGCAGGAAGACGTCAATCATATCTTCCATTGATAACAATTCACTTTTCCTTATCTCACATTCCCTTCTCATTATCGCACAGCTTGAGATTGGGGGAAGGGAAAAACAGCAAACCGTAAAAATACGGGCACTGACAGTTTTAAAGGACTTTTTGTTCCCGTATAAAGACGGGTCCCGCCGTTTTGAAGGGAGAATAGATTCCGTCTAAAGACGGGTTTCGCCGCTTGGAGGGTTAATCGCCTTTGACGATCAATTGTTTCGCCGAGAATATGAAATGTGCTTCTATAGTTTCAATTGAATCTCTTATGTGTAACTTGATTTTCATCCTCCAGTACTGATGATACTGATTTCATTTCCTTCAATCAGTATTTTTTAAATATAAAATTGTGATAGACATTTAAGAAGTGTTTTTTAATGGACTTGCATTTGATTTTGGCAAGATATATGATCTCATATCAAGAATGTACAGGTGGTTATCAAAATAATGGAAACACCTGTGAATAAAAGTGACATTTTTGAATGCGCTTCGTAAGCATTAAAATATAATTATAGCCAACAGTTTTTTTTATATAAATATAAATAGTAATGTATATATTCTGATAATATGTGTTAGCTTTATTGAAGTTCTGTAATTTTTTTTTTCAAAAGTATAAAATTTCGGACCTCTCGGATTTTCAAAGAAGCCAAATTGTAGCACATTTTACGGTTTTTATTTTAAACGTTTCTATGTTGTCTAAATCTAAAGTCGTGACAGCATACACACAACGCGGCAAGACAAGCTCGGCAAAGCAAAATAGTGGGCGGAAAGAGAAGCTCATTGAAAGAGACCGATGGGTATTGAAGCGGATTGTAGTGTCTAAAAAGCGAACAACTTCAGCAAAAGTGACCGCAGAGCTTAATACTCTTCTGGATTCTCCAGTGTCAGTGATTTTATTTAGAAGGCACCCTCATAAAAAGAACATTGATGGCAGAGCAGCAATTCCCAATCCACTTGTCACAAATGTTAATGGTAAACGTCGTCTATAGTAGTCACACTCACAAAACCTCGTCGATTGATAAGTGGAAGAAAGTAATATGGTTTAACGAATCGTGTTTCATACTTTTCCCTACAACAGGACGTGTTAACGTTTGGAAGACACCTGCACAAGTGTATGATCGCGATTGTCTCCTTCCAACTGTCAAGCATGGTGATAGATCTGTCATGATAAAGGCAGCCATGTGGTTTTCGGCTGGACCAATCATACCCTAAAAGGAAGATTCACTGGGGAGAAGTATAGATAAATTTTAGCTGACCAAGTTCATTCTATGATGCAAACTTTGTTTCCTGTTAGAGATGAAATTTTTCAGGATGCTAATGCACCTTTCCATGCAGCGAGACTAGTCTAATCATGGTTTGATGGACACGTGGATGAAGTTAAACATCTGCCTTGGCCCGCACAGTCGTTCGACCTCAATATAGTTGAACCGTCATGGTCTATTTTAGAGCTTTCAATACGGAATCGATATCCTCCACTGGCATCTCTCCCAGAACTTTCACAATATCTGCAGGAAGAATATTACAGTATTCCTTTAAACACTATTTAACACTTGTATGAATCGATTCCTAGGCGAATCCAAGCTGTATTACATGACAAAGACGGTCCTACCCCTACTAATAAAGGGTACTTTATAAATCTAATGTGTTACCATTATTCTGATAACCACCTGTAACTCTTCTACTCATATAATATCCAATTATACATTACTTAACGTGGTGCTGCAACTTCACTTTCTGCTCTTCCATGTAAAATGCGTACTTAATTTCTACAATAAAAAGGTTCGGCGCATTTAATATTTATATGATCCTTAATAACAATATATCAGCCAGATAGATAGATGTCGATTAAAAAAATTAATATTGAATATATTAGAGGATATTAGATACTTTACCTAATATTTTAGAAGGTATTAGTAGTTAAATGAAGTAAAATTAGAGAGGAAAATTCATTACGACATTACCAAAAAAATATGAAAAAAAAATATTTTGTTCCCTAGCTTTCAACAAAACATGTTTTTCTTTAAGGGAAAAAAATGTGATTATTAATGTTTTTTGAAACAATGAAAATGGTTCAATTTTTTTAATTATGATAATATATCATGAAAATTTTATGAAATGATTTATACAAATTATGCATCAAATTTTTTTAAAATTTAAAATTAAATAAAAAACTGCACTATTAAATTTGTATAGTTTAAAAGAAATTTTTTTCTTAATTTTTAGATGGTTCATGATAACTTTTGCGTGATATTTCTAAAAATTATCGAAGGGAAAAAAAAAACCCATTTTAACTAATTAAAATTTCAATCTATATTTAAAAAAAATTTGTCATTTTGAGATGCACTTTTCATCGTTCAAAATATCCAATGCCGAATCAACAGATCAATAATCTGTTCAATAGAAACTAAACACGCACACATACTTTCATTTTTTTATTAGTAGAAATATGCCGGATATCCCTTCTAACCATTGGCTAACAGATGATTTCCAAATTATTAGATAGACATCGGAATTTTAACGAATTGTCACCTTTATTAGCACAAAATTGTACTATATTTCCACAAAGCGTTTTGATATTCTGAATATTGACAATGATACTGTAAAGAATCTTATGCTAATGGAGACATTCCAACTTTCCCTGAAATAAAAAAAAATGTTTCTATGTTTTTATCAATCTTCATGCATGTATTCTCGGTCCTTTTATATGTTTACCATAAGCGGGACCAATTAAATGGGTAATATTTGATATATGATTGTTTTGTCCATTTAAAATGAAACAGATTAGTTAAAATAATCCACAACCACAAATTCTTGACATTTCAAACTTCTTTATTTTCCATTAAACTATTGCCAGATACATAAACTATTAAATCTTTTTTGTTACAAAAATTATTTCAATGCTAAGTTGAGTTGTTTCATAAATATTTTAAACTTCTTAAAATTAATTTAACTTAAATATATATTTTTTAAGTTAGGCTTCGTGCTAATAATATTAATATTTGTTGAAATCGCAACAATGATCTTCATCCCCAAACTGTACATTTTATTCAAATTTTGAACGAAATTCATCAAGGGAAAAGCTGTCTGTGTGAAAGTAGTTCATGTAGCTGTAGTTCATGTTGTCTGTGTGAATTAATTCCTATTCACGAATCTCCTTTCTTGATTCGGATATCCATTTGAGTAGCAGCGCCTATACATTTTCGGTGAACCTGCATGTAAAACGGGATCTTATAGAAATCTCTGAAAATTTCTCTGAATTGAAAGTACTACAAATCCTAAAAATTTTGTTAAAACACTTCAACTATTCAAGAAGGAAAAATTAGCCATATCTTCAACTGCAACAACAGTCAGAAAGAAAAGGAGAGAGAAGGGAGGGGGGAAATGTCAGGATGAAACTGCCAGGATACTACTTCAACAATGAAATATATTGTTGCAAAATAAGCTTCAAACAATTTTTAAAAAATTGATTAAAAATTGAAAAAGGAACATAGGATATTACAAAAAATAATTTTTGTACTGTTGTGTTTTTGGAAGTTTTTGAAGGAAAATACTTAAATTTCTCATAACTTTTAATTAATTAAAATTCTAAAATTAAAAAAATTCGCTTTGAATTCCGAGTTGCGTATTTTCATCCTTAAGTTTGGTAGTTCTAGATCAAATGGTCCAGCTTGTAAGTACTAACATATCCATATTTTCCTTTATTGAATTCAGAAGCAATATTCAAACATCTAAATTTGATGATAAAAGATGGATGCACCCATGAATTCAAATTGCTTATATCGGCATTTCTAATATTTGACAGTAATTAAGTATGGAGATGCTTAAGCACTTGAAGGAAAAATCTCAGAGAAGAAGGAAACTTTTAGCTCAACAGGTTAAATAAATTATACCTCAATTTTTGTAACTTTATAATCTTCTGTTATCTTTTTTGATTATTCGACGCTTTTGTGGTGGGAATATTTCAAAATAAAAAGTTGTAAATACATATTTTCAAGAAGCGTGATAAGCATAGAAATCAAGTAGTTTAATGATATTGATTAAATTTTTAGAAAAGGATGGCAAAATATGTGAAAAGGGTTGTTAGTAAATAAACGAAACAATGATTTTTTTTCTATTACATTTACCCTTGCAAATTATTCGGTTTAACATTTTTCTTTTATTCGAACAAATGCTAAAATAAGATTGATATTTTAGAAAATTAATTTTAGAGTTTTTGTCTTATACTTTCTTTTTTCTTAATTTCAATTTTTGTATTTACTGGGAGAAAATATTTTTTTACATTCGTCATATTATAGTAATATGATTTATGAAATTTCTAAGAATGGAAATTGCAGCTATTTATGGAAAACTTATCATTATTTAAAAAAATATTATGGTTCACTCAGAAATATACCTATATTAAAGGCTGCCTAGGTTAAATTTCAAAACTTTACTGTTCCTCTTTTAAATCTATAATCTGCCTATTGCCTCCTTTTTCTCCCTTTCACTGAAAGCTTAAGTCAGGAAATGCAAATAATATAAAAAACTTTGGCTAATTATTAAATTCACTTTAATTTTGTTTCATTAAAAGTTTAATTTATTATAAACAATCGAGAAATGAACTGGGAAAGATGAAAAAGAAATGGTGAAAAAAAAAAAATTATTTCTATTTGAGAGAGAAAAAAAATTCAAATATTTTTCCTGCTTTGCAGCTAATGAAGTTAATAATTTAAGCTCTTATATTTAACTGTTGAAATAGAATGACATTAAAACTGTGAGAATTATTGAAGATTGTTTATCATTTTAGTCAAGCAAGAATTGATTCTAAACTACACTAAACATATACTACTTAGCTAATTATAAAATGCATAACAAACTACATTCAAAATTGAATAATAAATTCTCTGTAACTGCTTTAATCCTGAAACTAAACAAAATTGCCTTCCTATGGAAGGTAAATAAACGAGTATATTACAGCCATTTCGATAGCTGCAATATACTCGTTTATTCATTTACTTAAAATAAATTTTCACCAAAAATAAATTTTATGATAAATTTATTAAATATGATTTAATAAATTTGATTTTTTAACATTGAAAATTATCTGCTTAATATGCACAGGGGATAAATCAGGATTCTTATGTTATAAAATATCTAAAAAGATTAAATTTTTAGTGAAAAAAAAGTGTCAATATTTTACCAATTTAAGTGACACATATTGTTTGCTACTGGATTCTAAAACCCTCTATGCATTTGCGCATGCTTTAGGATTGGGTTAATTCAACAAATAGAGGCGAGAGGAAAGATAAAAGGAGGAAATGTTTTAATTTAACTATAAAGTAAACTCAGAACTACTCACAGATTAAGTTAAAATAAAATAATAAGGTCATAAATGATACTCATATGCAGGTGAAAAAATGACAGGTGTATTAAAAAGTATCTAATCATAAGGATATATCATAGTCGAAGAATTCTGGAAATGCACTTATCCTTTTGTTTCTCCCCCCTTAATGAGAATCGTAGAAAAGTAGTCATCTCAGGATTCTGAAATGAACAGTACTTCGAATGATTATTACAACAATTGCATTAATTTGTGATTAAGAATTGCTAATTTAATCTTGTTATATAGTATAAATAAATTACATATATTAATAAAATTGTGATTTTCTTATGCAGTATGTAATTAAAAATATCTGTCTTTTGAACTTATGAAAATTGTTTAACATGTTCAATTGTATTTAATAAATATCATATGATAAAGTTTATACTAATATAAAAATTAACTTCTTAAAATCATACAGAAAAAAAAAAAAACTAAAGAAAAATTGATGGTTTAAGAACTTGATGAAACAAAAATACTAAAAATATATTTTAACCATAAAATTTCCTACTGCAAATTATTTTTTAGAAATATGTTTAAAAATGTTTAAAATGATAGAAAAATTCCACAATTAAATTTAAACCATTAAAAAGATAATTTTTGGTGTTGCTGTATACATTATTTTTGTGTGATAATATTTTTGAAAGTTCTCACCAAAAAATATTAAAATTTTAATTAATTAAAATTCTATTTAAAGCTTTTTTTTTTTTAAAGAATTTCTTTGAGTTACATATTCTCATGCTTTAAAGTATACTTCTGTTAACTATGCTTTGGCAACTATGAGTCGACACTTTGCCTAGTAATGAACAAATAGATATAAAAAAGATAATTGCGCAATAGATATTAAATATTGATGGCTTTTTGATCTAAAAGGTATCATAAGGATATAGCATAAAAATGTTTAAATAATATATTTTATAAAATCCTTTCAAAAATTGCTAATGAAATAATATTAATCTTGCTGTGATAATTTATTACATTATAGCATAATTACTTAATGAGGGCTTAAATAAGAAATGTATGCAGCTGGCATTTTTTTGATTTTGTACTTAAAAATAAGATAAAATGCATATGATCTAGTAAACAAACCTCACATTTAAGAATAATGATAGAAAAATTATATGCACTACTTTGTATCTGTAGAATTTTTATGTGTTCATAACTTAGAATTGACTCTTCATACATTTTACCAAACAAACAAAAGATGCTTGTCAATTTTAATGCCCAACAAAAAATGTCAAGAAAAAATTTCACCAAATTATAAAAACATACTCAAGTGCATAAATATATATATAATAAATATGTGCTTAAATATACAGTGGTGGCCAAAATTTTGGACACTTTTGAAAATTGTTATGTTTTTTAACTTTGTATGCTTATAGAAAATGTTATATTTAACAAAATGCCAACTCTTGCATATCATTTTAAAGAGAATTTAATGCTGATTTCAATACAAAGTGCAGAATTTAAATATTTGCAATACAAAAAAAGTTAATCTGAATAATAAATACATTGATGAAATGTATTGTAATTTCTAACTTTCCTGACAAATCACTGTTCTTATTTCGGGAACAAGTCATTGTTGTGCATTTTTCTGCAGAAGGAAGACTGTTTTTTATGTAATGAAATTGTAAGTTAGAAATTTTGTTAATCATTTTAATATATAGTTTGAATTTTTGTAAATATTTCTAATATTTTTTAAGAAGCAATGACATCAAATAATAGAATATATTGGACACCTAGAAAGAGAACTAAGATTAATGTGTTACAAGAAAGTGGTTTTTCATATGCTGAAATTCCAAGACGGATGGATCAATGACTGCATCTGGAGTCCGAAAGTTTTGTTTACGATATCAGGAGACAAATTCAATTAAAAACAAGCAGGAAATGGATGAAAAAGGTGCACCGCGTCTTCTGATAATAGAAGAATGAATTGACTATGTCTCCAAGATAGAAGAATGCCATCAGCGGCCAATTGAATGATGCTGGCATTTATGTCAGTTCAAGAACAATCAAGAGAATATTATTAGATGTTGGACTAAGAGGTAGAAATCAATGAAAAAATTCTTATCTCTATTTATAGCTGTGTATAAAAAGATCACAGTGGGCAAATGAACGCATTAATTGGACCGATGATCAGTGATCTCAAGCTATACAGAGTGATGAAACAAGGATTTTGTTATTCGGTAGTGATGGCGAAAATATATAGGAAATATGTAGGACCTATAGAATAGGCGAAGAGCTACATCCTGACTGTATTCGGGCAACTATGAAGAACTTAGTTAGTGTTATGACTTGGTCATGCATGTCAGCAGATGGTATTGGTCTCCTTCATGTTATCTATGGGACATTAAATACAAGAAAATACATTGACACTATTCTAGAGCCAAAACTTATACCTTCCGTCAGTGGTCTCTTTCTCAACAACACAGCATTTATTTTTCAGCAGGATTCAATTCCTTGCCACACAGCAAAAATATCGAAAGCATGGTTTAGTACAAAGAGCATTGAATTATTATCATGGCCAGAAAACCATCCTAGAATCAAAATTATTGAGAAATTATGGCACTGTTTGAAAATTCTTATACATATGAAGCGTTCATCAAATAAAAGAGAATTAATTGAGTCTATAATTGTTTCCTGACATCATTAAATAATGAAGGAAGAGCTTAAACCTCTCATCAGCTCAATAAAACATCAGTCTGAAGCTGTAATAAAAAATAAAGGCTACCTTAATAAGTACTGATAACTCACTGCAGTCATCTAATATATCTCGATAATTATTGCAGCTCAACTTTTTTTGCACCGTAAATTTGAATTCTGCTTTTTGTATTGAAATCAGTGTTAAATTCTTTTTTAAATGATATATAAGAGTTTGCATTTTGTGAAACGTTACATTTTATATAAGCAAATAAGGTTAAAAAGCATAAAAATTTTCAAAAGTGTCCACAATTTTGGCCACCACTGGAGATCAAATGACATGCAAATCACATACTGCCAATTGAAATTCGCAATTGGTGCTTTTTTGATCACTGTTACAACTGACAAAATTAAGTAAAATGATTACCAAATACAAAGATTCGTACCAAATAAAATGATTTTGTTCTATTTTCTTTAACCAGAGTGAGTGGTCTCCCTAAAATTTTCTTGCATAGTCTCTATTAAAGATATATATTTTATATCCAAGAACATTTTTCATGGCATTGAGATTCAATAGTTAAGAAATATTAACTTTTGGCGTAAATTTAGCATTTTTATTAAATCTATTGTATGATCCTTGGTGAGCTTTTTAGCAATTAATCCCTAGCATGGAGTTAGTATCTGAAACTCGAATTTGTATTTTAGACATGTTTTTTCCAATCAATTGAAACAAAAATTAGACACAAACAACACATACAAATTTGATATATTTTATGACTATGTTTTTAATTACATGCTTCTGAAAGTACAGACTGGCAGAGTGTTAACTGCTTGTTTGATTTTACTCAAAATTTGATAGATGTCTACACTATAAATATTAAATAATGTGCTGAATATATATGTACTGAATGTTATCTACTTATCTCTCTTTGCTTTTTAGTTATTGTACTAACTCATTTTTGAGCAGATGGACTTTCTCTGAACGGAGTTTGCTCAAAATTTGATAAAATTCTACAAATTTAGGGTTAAAACCATATTTCAAATTTCATCAGTTTATCTCAAAGTAATTTTGAATTTTCCAAAAATGTTTTTTTACACAGAGGGATCTAAAATGGGGGAGATTTGTTAAAATATTGAGTTCAAATTTTTTGACAATTATTATATTTTCTCTATATTTTGTACATGAGAAAGTAAAAATAGGAATAGGGCTTTGATCTCCATTATCACAAACCTCTGATGAATTGGATATCCAGTTGGATTGAATATGAAGGCTATAATATGTTTTAGCTTTAAATATACCATGAAAAATCTTATGAAATTAATCTATTATCTTCTTTCTCCTAAAAAAAAACGAAGGATGTTCGAGAACACCTCCTCCTTCAACCCATATCTTTTAAAAAGATCTGAAATTTTCAGAGATGGGATTTTACTTTCAAGTAACAAAAATGCATAATGTTGTATTTAGAGTTGCTGTATTTATGCTGTTATACACATTATATTATTCTTATGCAGTTAGCTAAGTGGCATTTCTTCCTAGCTTTGTATGCATTTTTTTATATATATAAAATAAAACACGATTTTCATTTAGTATTTTTGCTAAGATTTATAGATTCATATTTTTAAATGAGACTATAATGATTTTTCTTCTTTTGTGTTATTAAACTATTTCCTTTTTCTTTCTGTACAAAATATTAGTTTCATTTCTAAGTGTGAGATGTAATTTTTATTTCAGCTTGGAGCTGGAAGTACTGAAAATCTCAGCTCAATTTTAGGAAATCAAGAGGATAGAAATGCAAGTGATGCTTCTAAAAAGTCTAAATCGTGAGTTAATTAAAATTTTTATATGATTTATTTTTTAAAATTTATTTGTAATGAATGAAAATTTTAGAGCTTTTTTCTTGAGATGCATATTTATCTTTTTTTAGAGACCCAGTATTTTTCTCACTTAATGAAAATAAAAGTGAAGAATTTACAGTTGATAAGCAATCTACTTCTTCAGAAGTAAGATCTGACTCATTTTAATATACCATTTTAATATACTATACTATATTCTTAATAACAGGTTTATAATTTATATAGATTATTTAAATGGAATTGATATATCCAAAGTGGATATGTGCATTTTGTTTAACAATTATTACTACTGAAAATGTCTTGTTATAATTAAAAAAGAATATATTATAAGTTGTGTATTATACCAATTTAATTCATTATTTAATATTATCCATTTTTAAGGATACTTTTAATTTATTTCCATAGCAGGTGCATGATCTAATTGCTGTAAAAGTTGTAAACTTTTCAAGAATAATTTTTTAAAATTAATTTTAATTCTTTTAATCTGATTTGTCAATACACTATGTTCATTGAATAATTCATATTTTAATTTTTTAAAATTAAATTACAATCATACATAAATATTATAATTTGATATAAAAATTACCTGGAATCCACAAATATCTCAAATTCCATGGAATCTTGGTTTTATCCAAAAGATAACAGACTATTAAGGATGTCATCTTATTAGATAGTAAACGAAAGGAGATGTCATCTTATTAGATAGTAAACGTAAGGAGATGTCATCTTATTAGATAGTAAAGTAAACATGTCTTGAAGGGTTTAAAATAAAATTAATTCTAATAAAATTTTCAAAAACATGTTGATTTCATATTTCATTCTTATCATCATGTTATTATTATATGAAATATTGAGTGAATTTCATATGCAATGATTTAATATGGAAAATAAACACAAATGCACTTCAGCCGTTTGTTTCTTTTGATGGAATTGATAATTAATGCAACATAAATTAACAATGATTCTGCTTTTATAAAGAATATTTAATTGAAAGTTGAATTTGAATTCAAATTACTTTAAATATCATCAGTGATTTTTCAAGAGCAAATATACTCTGAGATATGGCAATATATATATATTTTTTTGTCTGTTCATCATATTTTTCTTTAAGAAATGATTAAGCACCAAATTAAAGTTTTATCTTTAAAATGCTAATGGAGAATCTGCACCTCCTCCTGTAACCCCTGGTTAAGGTGTCATTAGATCTGTAAAATTATATTAATCACCTTTATAATCCAAAAAAGCTTATTTTGTAATTGAAATTTAAAAATTAGCTTAAAAATTATCTTTTCAGAAAGCTATATTTGTTTCAAGTTGATTTTACTTTTTATTTTCATGAAATTTATTAAAAAGAATCAGATATCAATTATTGAAATCACATTCCATGGTCAACAGTATAAAATAAAAACTAGGTAATGCTTTTCAAATTGGAAGTTTAAAAGGAGTATTGATATTTACTGTTTTTAATTTAGAAAATTAGAAACTTGCAATATATTTAGAGTTTTTATTAAAAAATAATGGTGTTTTTGAAATTTAAAACAAAAATAGTTTTTTTAAACACTTTTAACAATATTTTCCCCTGAATATAAGAAAGATATTATTTATCATATTTTTTGAAAATAAAAATATTTATAATTAAATAGCATTTGTGGAAGATGTGTGTTTTGTTCTTATTTTTAATCTGAATTGTTTATGATTTTATTGTATCACTTAAGTGAAATTTTTGTCTTATTTCTAACTTGAAAAATTTCTTCTTATTGTTTATAATGAAAATTATAGTAATTTTTGTAGATTTTAGGCACAATTTTGCTGTATCTGTCTGGTTATACCATTGGATACAATTCTACTTATTTTAAAATGTTAGTATATGTATAAACGATGGTTTCACATTTTAAAAATTAGTATTGTTTCTTTTATTAGTTTAGATGCAAATGCATCTTTTTAACAGCAAAACAACTATTTTGTTGAATCAAATTTGATTTTAAGGAGAAAAATAATGAAAGAATGATATATTTTAGTAATGTAACAGATATGAAAACTTTTTCTTAAAATGTATAATTTATAAAAACTAACATTTAAAAAAATTACAATACACAAATAATAATTATACTATTTATGAAAAATAATATTTAACAGCTAACAGTAACAAGAACTAACATATAAGTGACCCAAGAGGTTAGTAATATTAGGAATAATAAACTTAAAAGAGAAATGCAAAACATATTTTTAAAGTGATTGTGATATTTTTGACTTCTAATCAAGTCTTTAAAAACTGAAAACATTTCTTTTGGACATTTTTTAAAAATGTGTTATATTATTTATTAAATGAATATGTTGAATTACAACAGAATATGTTTAAAAAAATTGTTTGACCACTTGCAAGATTAAATATGGTTAACTAATGCAGTAATTAGCCAAATGTAATAGTGTATCTTTTTTTTTTTTTAAATACTTGACAGAATTTAAGCATTATGGAAATTGCAGATTATCAAAAGGTTATGAATTAATTTAAAGATTAAAGTTAATTCAAGATTCGATTACAATTTATTGTGCTTCAAGCACTGGAGTTGGTTATTTTACTGTTATGTAAATAATTAGGCATCTAATTACTTTTTGGAATGCAAAAAAAGATTAGTAAAATTTCTGAGAATTTGAGTTGAGTTGAGCACGAAAAGAATAGTTTACAGGTATCATATTATCATTCAGTATTTAAAATAAATTTTCAGCAAGTAATTATGAAGAATGCAATTGATATTAAAACATTTTTCTGGTATTGCACTTATATTTATTTCATATTGTTTGACCATAACACTTCATTTTAAATTGTATATATGTTTCTACTATATCAAAAGTTCTACTATTTTTTTATAGTATTGAAAAGAGTAGATCTTTCAGAAAGGATAAAAGTTTATTACTTTGAACAAGTTTGTTTATTCAGTGTAAAAATCTTTGTCCTAATTAACAAACTTGCAAGTAGAATGATCGTTTTTGAAGTTATCATTTAGCTGTTTCTTATATGTGATGTTTTAAAATCATTTTGCTTTAATAAGCAGATAATGTCATGATTTTTAAATTGGATAGTTGTTAAAGCAAACAATTTTATTATCATGGTCACAATGCAGTTTCTTTAGAACTGTTTTGAATTTTAGATTGTAAGCAATGGATATTTTTATTCCTATATAAATAATCATTCATTTTTTTTATGAATAATACATTTTTACTTTTCATTAGGATCCAGCAGAAGTAGTAGATGATAAAGTCAGAACTTATACTGATTCAAGTACTTTTTTGAAAGTAAATCCTTTTTTATTTTATTTAAATAGCAATTTTATTGCTGTATTATATATATATATATATATAATTGTATCCAATATGATAATCTAGTGAAATATGTTATTAAAATTTATTTAAATAGATATTCATTAAATTGGTTGTATTTTTGTATGTATGAGAGTCCAAATAGCATTTTAAGCTAATCTACAAGATTGTCCTATAGTCAGTGAAATTTACAATAAAAGCAGTTAAATCCTTAAAATACAAGCATATAATAGAGTTAACTAATAGGTCGTTTCCAATCTTAAAGCAACAAGTAAAGTAAGCAAAGAAATATCAGCAATGGTTTAAGGAAATATTATGATTAAAGTGCATTTCAGACATGAAGACAATCAGGCAACAGAAAATGTTTCATGAGTAGATATTCAGTTCCCAGAGCAGCTATAAAAATGTTACTAAATTCTCAGATGGTTGAAAGACGGCAGAAAAGTCTTAATCTAAAAGTGATAAAAATCTAAAAGTGACATTAATAGATATATATATAATTCTAAGATTCAAAATATATCCTAAAACCATGGAAATGGAAAATGATCTGTATTAGAAAGGATCCAATTCCATATTACCTCTACAAATTCAATATATCACTTTAGATTGTTGTAACAAAAGATGTATATAAAGTTTATTCAGTACATTTGTCTATTAACATATTTGTGATATCATCAAAACTCAGCTTCTTTTGTTTTTCAAGAATATTTGAAATGTATTGTTAATTATCTTTAACAGAATTTCAAATTTATTTAACTAAATAAGAATTAAAAAATATTAACAAAGTTTGAATATGGAAGCTGAATTCACAGACTATGTAAATGATCTTTTACAAATAACCAAGACTGGAATTTATCTAAAAGAATTAATTTTTTCAATTACTTTTGGCTCTTTGTGAAGGCTACAAATTTATGATCTACCTAAGACTAAAAAATTCTCCTTAAAGATAGATTTTCATTTTTTTTATTATACAGGTGGTTATCAAAATAATGGAAACACCTTATATTTATAAAGAATCCTTTATTAGTATGGTGTAGGACTGGTTTTGATATGTAATACAGCTTGGATTCTCCTACTAATTGATTCATACAAATGTTGAATAGTGTTTAACGGAATATTGTACCATTCTATCTGGATATATTATGAAAGTTCTGGGAGAGATGCCAGTGGAAGATATCGATTCCATATTGAATGCTCTAAAATAGACCACAATGGTTCAATTATATTGAGGTTGAGTGATTCTGCATGCCAAGGCAGATGTTTAACTTCATCTTCAAACCATGATTGGGCAAGTTTCACTGCATGGATAGGTGCATTATCATCCTAGAAAATTCCATCTCTTGCAGGAAACAAAGTTTGCATCATAGGATGGACATGGTCAGCTAAAATTTCTCTATACTTCTCCCCAGTCATCCTTCCTTTCAGGGTTACGATATGTCCAGCAGAAACCCACAACACGGTTGCCCATATCATGACAGATCCACCTGCATGCTTGACAATTGGAAGGAGACAGTCACGATCATTCGTTTGTGCGGGTCTTCTCCAAACGTGCACCCATCCTTTGGTAGAGAAAAGTGGGAACCTCGATTTGTCAGACCAGATTATTTTCTTCCATTTATCAATCGACGGGGTTTTGAGAGTGTGACGCCACTGTAGACAATGTTTACCATTAACATCTGTGACAAGTGGCTTGGGAATTACTGCTCTGCCATAAATGTTTTATTTACGAAGGTTTCTTCTAACTATAATCACTGATACTGGAAAATACAGATGGGTTATTGAGCTCTGCGGTCACTTTTGCTGCAGTTGTTCGCTTTTTAGACATTACAATCTCTTTCTGTTAGTCTCTTTCACTGAGCATCTTTTTCCGCTCACTATTATGCTTTGCCTAGCTGGTCTTGCCATGCTCTGTGTATGCTGTCACGACTTTAGACACCGTAGAAATGTCTAAAAGTTGGGATGTTTCGGTCACACTTACTCCAGCTAGACAGGCTCCTACAATTTGGCTTCTTTGAAAGTCTGAGAGATCTAAAATTTTACACTTTTGAAAAAAAAAATAAAAGAATTACAGAACCTCAATTAAGCTAATACATACTACCAGAATATATACACATTGCTATTTATGAACAAAAACCTGTTGACTATTATATTTTAATACTTATGCATCACATTAATTTATTCACAAGTGTTTACATTATTTTGATAACCACCTATACATTATAAAAACTTATAAAAAGGTCTTTCTTAATACTATTTTTCTTATTCTGACAATTTAGTTATTTTTTTAAATTCTTATTTTTCCTTATCTAAGTTTTGCATTAATTTTTGTTTTTATGTTGGAAAATGTTTTTTTTTTTTTTTTTTTTTTAAATTTAGTCATTACTTAAGTTTAGTTCTATTTTATGTAAAGTTTTTATTAATTTTTTATTCTTACTCTTTTTAGTTATGGTTTTTAATTCTTTTTAAATCGAAATTGCATTTCATTTCATTTAAGTAAATTTTAAGTGAACTGCAAGCATTTAATTTTCTTTTATGCATTTTATATAATGTCTAAATATAATTTTAGATTTGATAAAATTGCTATAAAAAATTCTTCTAATACAGAATATTAATGCTTTGTTCTCATTACTTTCTACCCAAAGTACTTAAAAAGAATTTAAGGATTCTAGGAACAAAAACATAAAGTAATTCATAACAGGATATACATGAAAAATGTCATAGAAATTTTTAATGTAATATTTAGTTAGTAATATTAAAGACTTGTTATTTAAATTCTCTGTATATTGCTTGCTATGGAAGTGTAATTTATTTTCTGCAACACTATAAGGTACTACTCAATATATATCTTTTTATATAATTGATTATAAATTTTAGATTGCATTATTATACAGTAAAAAAATTCATCTCATTATATATAACACGGAAAAAAAAGGAAAGAAAAGAAATGCAAACTGCAGCTATAAAGAAATTTGATATTTGTACTGTAATGCTTAATTATACCATTTGAAGATTGTGAAAAACAAACATGCAGTCTGATATCTTAGAGCATAGTTTTTCTTAAATTATCCAAGTATTAGTGAAATCATTAACACACACACACAAGGACCATAAAATACTAGAATTCAGTAGTAATAAGGGATAAATGTTATTCAATTCATATTAATATATATGCTTTTGTTGAAAATAGTTTTGCTAAATTATGAGATTGTAATCATTAAAACCCCTTTATAACCAGGCCCTTGTTTTACATAAAACTCTATTGGTAACTTGTTTAACAATGATACTATACAAGAGTTATGAGTACCACATTTACATTCAATCAATTTATTTTCTTTATATTATTTTTTCAAGCATTCAAACAGGTATTTTTTAATTTATGTGCACATTGTCTTCAAATTGTCATATTTATTCTCTTGAGATATCTTTCTAAATACTTTTTGCAGACTGACTTTTTAAAATGTGTAAGTGAAGATTAGATGCATTATGTAAATATTTCTGCTTATTTAGAATATCAACTGTATTTGTATTTTAATCTTACAGTACGAGTCAGTCTAATTTTCCTTTTTACCAGAATTAGTTAAAAGATAAATTGAGTGCATCTTCTTCTGCATTGGCATTTAAAATAAAGCTTAGAAGGTGGATTTTTAAATATTTTATTTGCTGACAGAATTTTGTAAATTTTTTAATGGAATCGATATAATGTTTTCATAATCTTACATAACAATGATTATTAATAATTAGATCATTTTTTAGTAATTATTGTGTTACAATATTGGTACAAAAAATGAAATTTATTTTCTTATGCTGATTATAAAGTATGCTTTTCACAATACTGATTTTTTCATTGTCAAACAGTTTGTATGAAATGTGATTATTAAGATGAGATTTTCTCATAGGGAACACAAAGTGCTAATCCACACAATGACTACTGCCAACACTTTGTTGATACTGGACAAAGACCTCAGAATTTTATTCGAGATGTGGGTAAGAAATTTTTGAAACATAAACTTTTATTTATATTTCATTGTTTTCTGTTTTAGTTAACTTCCATAATTTTATTAAAAACTTCTTTTCAATATAATTATTTTATAAAATCAATTTGCTGCTTTTTTTTATCTTTTCAACCTAATTGACTCTTCTGCATGCAAAATTTTATCCCACTATTTGATGCATGTACTTCAGTTTCACATTCATTAAATATTATTGTACTAACACTGTAGGAAGATTAAATGGTTTCTAGAATTTAAATTAATTTTTATTTTTGATATTTATTTTCTTTATTAATTTTATTTTTTTGGCATATTTAAATAATGCACAAATCTTTAGCTTTTGTATTAGAAATTTGGCTGTAAAGAACACAGGCACATTGCTGTATTTTTGTTAAACACACACACACACATATATACCGCTTTGTTTCCAATTAAATCATTGCTTCCAGCATATATGAAACACCTGAACATTAAAAATGGATGTAAAATCACAAGTGTATATTACTTATATCTTATGTTTATATAATATTTGAATGCATTTGTCTGTTACAAGTATGAAGTACAAGTACTAAGTGAAAAATTGTTTTAAATATTAATAATGGGTATATTGGCTTGCTATTTATTAAGCAAGCGCAAAGTAAATTTTAAATAAAAATTACCACATGGTATAAATGTTATTAAACCCCAAATCTAAATTTCTTCTAATATATATATATATATTAATGGGATGAATTTGGTAGATATGGTCCAATGTCTATAAGGCTATCAAAATTAAACTGATTTGGTAGTTTTTCATTGTATAAATTTTGTACATTAATTAGTTATGCAGATCTAAGGAATAGCATACCATATTATTATTATTCAAGAAAAGGAAATTAGAAATGATTAAATATATGAAAATATAGCTTTAATATCTTGTTTTGTATATTTGTAAAAATTAATGATATACTTCTGTCAAAATATTACGTGGCAATTATTTTATTAAACTTTATTACATGGAAAATATATATAGTTTTCATTTCTTAAATAGGTTTAGCTGACAGGTTTGAAGAGTACCCAAAACTAAAAGAGCTTATAAGATTGAAAGATGAAGTTATTGCTGCTACAGCGACTCCTCCAATGTAAGTTTCATTTACAATTATTTTTAAAGATAAATCAAACAGCAAATTTTTATATATTATATACCTTCTTCAAAAAGTAGGCAGTTTTTTTAAAAATGTCCATTCCTTCTTAATATTAGATTATGATAATACTTTTTATTGCATATTATAATAAACACACTCCCCCCTAATATTATAGAAAAATCAATGTCTAATAAATAATGGTTAATGATGCTTTATTCTACATGAAAACGCAAGCAGCAAAACATAGCCAAAGATACACAAAAATCAATAAAACTCTTTATTAGAATAAAACTAGCTGCACAGGGGAGCAGATTCTTTCCTGTTACAAATTTCTGACAATATTTAACTATTTTAAATAATTTCAGATTTAACTAAGATTATTGATAGAAGTTAAATATTTGCTTTTTACTTAAAAAAAAAAAAAAAAAAAAAAACCAACTTACAATGATAAAAAAAAAAAATTGCAGTATTTTTTGCTTTTATTTTTTAGATGCATTTTTAAATGAATTTTTTTTAAATAAAAAAGAAGGAAAAATATTATATTTTTTATATAAGAATATCATTTAAATACATGAGCAACTAAATATCTTGTATATTATGTAACTAAACACACTCTACTTAGATATGCTAGAAAAATTCTAATGTTATTTGCTAATATTTCATGAATACACTTTCAATGATAAGGACACTATTATGAATATACTAAATCACCTTTTCTGTGATTCTAACATGGTTATTATGCTGTATCTCTGAAAATTTATTTTTTAATTCCATACATGATAACTAATTGCACATAAATACATATTTGTATTATCGTGGACATAATGAAAATATTCCAGTAATTAATTACAACAACTTGAATTCATATAATAATTTACTTATTTGTGATTGGCAATACATGGGTAAATAAATATATTTAAAAATGCATGTAACATGCAATCTGCACATGATTTTTGTGAGTATTAAATTATTTAATCTCATAATATAATAAAGAAACTAAAGTATATATTTTGGAGAAATATCTTTCCATGAGACTAAGATTTTATACAACTCTCCAATTTTAACAAAGACTAATTATGTACCAAATTTCATCCATCTAGCTCATATTTTTGTGCTAAATTATTTCATACATTATAAATGTAGGCATGCCTGCAGTCATTACAATTACTGTTAAATTGACATACATATACTGTTCAAAAATGTGTTTTTAGATTTGGTAAGGTTTAAAATATAGATATTCATAAAAATCTTTTAAGCCAAAATTGTGATCTACTTTCTCACTTTAAAGATAAATTAAAATTTTTGAGCTGGAATAGAATCTGACTATAAATAAAAATCATGACAAAGTTTTAAAAGGATTCAAATATTTTGTCATTTTTTTAAATGTTAACTTCTATTTATATTTTTAATTAAAATTTAATAGCAAAAAAGTATAAACAAAAAAAAGTGCATACATTGCAATTATATTAAATAGAAATAAAATATATGAAAATGTGATCTTGGAAAATATAATATGATTATAGAAAATTATGTATAGCTATCTAATTTTTTTATCTTAAAAATAGAGACAAATGCTTTATATAAAAAGATTGATAACTGAAAATATTATGTATATAAAAATTTCTCTGTCATTGAAGTTATTCAGTGAAAATTTGTCATTGAAGTTCAATCTTATAAGATATTTTCATTATTTAATATTTCTTTTCATTTAGGTACCTTAAATGCGATTTGGAAAATTTTGACTTTCGTGAATTGAACTGTAAATTTGATGTAATCCTAGTTGAAGCTCCTCTAGAAGAGTATCAGAGAACTTATGGAATGACTAATATGAAATTTTGGACTTGGGAAGAAGTAAAGACTTTAATATCAAATATAACTTTTAATTTCAGTTCATTACTATCAGCTAGATACTGAAATTTTGACTATAAAAATATAATTACAGTATTATAAAACAAATTTTAATAAAAGATTTATAATGTCATAATTATTTAAAAGCAGCATGAGATAATTGAATCAACCATACATTTATCAAGAACAAGAAAACCATGCATTTTCTGTGTTTAATAATCTTTTGGATCTTTATGAAATTAATTTGTAAAATGGATTTATAAATGAGCGATTTCATTAAATCTTATTTCTAACTTGTAAACAAGCTTTATAACATATATTATTTTTAACATGTTTTTTGTTTTGTTTAAGTATGTAAAAGTGTTTTCACTTTAGTTATAATTAATATTAATATAATTGATTATGGCATTTAATGATTTTTATATATTATAGACTGACGAACATTGTGTGTTTTTTAGCCATGCAAGAAAATTGAACAACAGAAGTTTCAGTAGTTTACAGAATAAAATTTTAATATGGAAATTTTATAATTTGTCCATTTTTTTTCTTTCTTAAATGCAACAAGATATGAATTTGTGAAATTGAAAATCATATTGCACATTTATTTATTCCAATTTTTATTTTCTTTTTAGATAATGAAGTTAGAAATTGAAGAAGTGGCTGCTCCAAGATCTTTCATTTTTCTTTGGTGTGGTTCTTCTGATGGGCTAGATTTAGGACGACAAGTGAGAAAAATAATATTTAAATCAACTGAAAATGTTTTATTTCCAGTATAATCTTCCATCATATATTTGAGAATAAGGTAAAATTTTTCAGCTGTAAAGACTGCTAATTTTATACAGAATTTTCATTTGAGCTGCAAGTGTATTATATCATTAAAACCTATTTTCAAACTTAGGAATTATATATAATTTCATTTCATATGATTTTTTTAATATAATTTCTTGATCTAAGGATTAACAATAATACTGCTGTACAGTTTTTATTACCATATAAGTGCCATCAAACCAAGTTTCTTCATTGAATGAATGCATGTATTAATTTTCTGTGTATATATTATATGCATAAATGTATTCTTTGCTAAATAACTTCTCAGTTTAAAGCATTTATGTGAACATGTCGACTGTCCATCACTTTTAAATTGATTTTGTAATTTTTGCAATCCTTCATTTTATATAATTTTAGTCAAGTACAACATTAACCCTTTTTTACACTGTTGAAGGTTCCAGAGAAATAATGGTGTAAACTGTAAGAAATTATTTACTTTAATTAACACTTAATCTGATAGACCAAGAAAAAAATGTTATAAACAAGAGGATTGAAAATGAGGTGCAATTTTGTACTTTTCACTTAAATTAAAAATGAGAAAAGCACTATTTTAATCCTTTGTCTGTTTTTTCATATTTTTTATTTACTGGTCGTCTTTTTGCTCTAATTTATTTTTTATATAATATTCAATAATTTATCATCACAATATCAGCATGACAGAATAAACCGTTTATATTTTAATTTCAATAAATATTATACCATCTTAGTAGAGGTTGCTGATATAAACCCCATCAGTGTTGATATATGTAGCTATCTATTATTGAAAGTGAATGTCCACTTTCTAGTTTGATTAATGTGTTCTAAAATCTGCTGTGCATATGGGCTTTACAAATGCAAAAATATACTGAAAATTCATTGTCTACAGGTGTGATATGGAAATTTGAAGAAGGGTGCATCATCTTGGTTATCTTCACCATCTAATCATAATTAAAGAGTAGTAATTAATAATAGTATAATTAGATTAGTGACAGACAACAATAACTATAATTGTTAAAGTAACCACTATAGATATGCACTTATATTTTATATTGAATGAAAGTATGTAAAGAAAATTAGATTTCTGCTACTTAAACGAAATTCTTAAATGTCAGTGAAAATATTGAAATGATTTTTCCCTTTATTTTTTAAATATTCTGGGAACCCTTGTTATTTGGTTTGTTCTGAATCATCATGAGTTAAATAATATATCTTGAATATCTAATAAAATCTTATACTTGAATTATGTATTAATTTTTTTTTTCATTTCATTTTAGTGTTTAAGGAAGTGGGGTTTCCGAAGATGCGAAGACATATGTTGGATTAAAACTAATATAACTAATCCTGGTCACACAAAAAATTTAGAACCCAGGGCTATATTTCAGAGAACAAAGGTAAGTTAATTTATCTAGACACTCACCTTATAGACTATAGTGATTCATATAATTTATATATTTTAATTCTGTACTCACAATCTTTTAAAGGATATGTACTAGCGCGGCATATCCTTAAGCACCATTTTCATGCTAAAAGCTTCATCAATGCATATAGTTCTTTCAAACATAAGCCCAGATTAAAATTTTTTATAAATATGGTTAGTATTGGCTTAATTTTCACCATTTCTCCTCCCCCCTTAGGATTGAAATTGAAATGTATGAATTGCATATTTCTAAAACAGTGTTGTAAATATTATGTTTGAAGAAAAATAATTTTTAAATTCGGTTTCCTAATGGTGCTTATTAGAATTACTATTGCCTTAAAAATTATCACTTCATTATTTATCACATTCTGGAAGGGCTTGACAGGACAATTAGTTGAATATTTTCTGCACAAAATCATATGTTTTATTCACGATATCTATAATAATTTTGTTACTGAAAAACAGATTTTAAAAAAAAAAGCAACTTCACTCTATACATAATTTAAATTTGGTCCAGTTCTCATTAAATAATTCATCTTCAGTAGTGATTTTATTTTAGAAGACTAACTAGTAGCATTCATAAAAAGCATCTAATGCAAAAATTTCTTTTTATAATCTCTGTCCGTGAAAAATTAACTTCTTATTCACTGTTATTACTAATATCACTAATTTCAGAAATTCTTTCATTCATAATTTTGCTATTTCTTATTTAGATATCTTGACTAATAAAATGAAACTTAATATAACCTCGTCACATGTCTCATGTTTCTATATGAATTCTAGAAAATTAAATGATGGAAACTGCCCTTAAGTACAAGCAAAATGAATGAATTTTTCTTGATAAAACTAAATAGAATAAGAAAAAAGAAAGGCTGCCATTAGTTTTTTTGCTGAATAATAAAGTCATTAATACAAAATTTCATGGAAATTTATTTTTGTATTTCAGGAACATTGCCTGATGGGTATCAAAGGTACAGTGCGAAGAAGTACGGATGGAGATTTCATCCATGCAAACATAGACATTGACTTAATAATTTCTGAAGAACCTGAATATGGAAGTATTGCAAAACCTGAAGAGATTTTCCACATTATTGAACATTTCTGCCTTGGGAGACGACGTCTTCATATTTTTGGGAGAGACAACACTGTGCGTCCAGGATGGCTAACTATAGGACCAGGCCTAACCAATAGCAACTTCAACAGAGAAGCATATGCCTCCTATTTTAATAAGGGACCAGATGATTATTTGACTGGGGCTTCAGAAAGGATTGAGGCCCTTCGTCCAAAATCACCTACACCTAAGTCCAAAGGAAGTGGATCTGGCGCCTCAGGCCGTGGAGGGAATACACGAGGTGGAGGTCGTTCACGCATTGCTAACCGAGGGAGAGGGTCACATCGAGGAAGACAGTAAAAATTTTAAATGTATCTTTCTATGTGACTGTAAGCTACTGCCATTCATCTTTCTTATTTAACCAGAAAGATGTGCTTTAGTAGTATTGTTTTTTTTAGAAACTTAATATGGATTCCTAATAAAATTAATCTTTTGTAATAATGCATTTCATTAAAATTGATGGTCATTCCATTAATTAAAAAAATGCTGATTATCTGCATTATGACAAAATATTGGACATCTAAACAAAACTGAATTTTTCAACTTATAATCAATTCATTTGCAATAAAGACATAAAAGATTATACGGAAGATAAAATTAAACTATTTCATGTGTGTATTATGCTGATTAATAGATAAGTAGTCTTGCTGTTTCCTACTTAACCCTAACATCTCAAAGAGATTCTAATACTTTATGTACAATTATAAATTATCATCTACAGAAAAACTAAAAAATTTGAAGTGTGTGGGGGGGAGGGGGTAGACACATCCTGCATGTGTGTTTCTTTTATTGAACAAATTATTTCTATAATTATTTTGCTCGTACACATAGATTAAGAATATTTGGCAATTTTAAATATGGTTTGAAATTCAAAGAATATCTATTTTGTACCCTTAAATATACTATAATTCTTAACATCTTTTTTTAAGTAGAAATCTTTTAAATTCAGTTTTTATTCTGATTCTTAGGAAGGAAAAGATTTATAATAAAAAAATCAGTAATAAATATATAGTTAATTTAATTAGTGGACAACATAAAAGCACTCAAGTATGTTCAATTTTGGATTTTCTCACATAAAATAGATAATTAGTAATTTTTTTACAAATTTGAAAAGAAAAAAAAACCCTACAAATTAAAATTTCATAACTATTGCAAGTAACTGACTATAAGTTAAATGAAATTATTAAATAGACAATGAAAATTTGAAAAAAACATGACAATGAAGTTTATATAAAAAAATTATGTTAGCACATGTACAGTAATACTTAAGCTTACATACCACTCCACTGGAAAGTAAAAATATAATATTTATTTCATGATGAGCATAAATTAAATTATGCTTTACATTAACATAATTTGTTATGAAAGACAGTTATCAATTTACAAATGTATTTCAGATTAAAAAATTTTGTGTTAAAAATTGGATCAGCACATACCCACACAGAATAATAATCTCATATTTTATAATAACTTAAAAATATATTGTCTCGCTGTTTATCTCAATTAGATACAATATAATAAAGGAATGTATGGTAATATGGACCTAAACACTTGAAAGGTTTTTAAGCAAAAATTCCAATATTAAAAAACTCGGATGCTCTTATGAATAAAAATATAATAAATCCACCATAAAAGATAAAAATTAACATATGTTATAAGATAGCTGTAACCATAAATGTACAAAGAAATTTTAAGTATATTTTCCAAACCATTATATATTATAGAAATTTATTACAGTACAATGATCATTAATAATTTTTTCATTTATTTTCAACATAATTAATTCAACTTTCCTTATTTAAATCCGTTTTCGAAGTCACATCAGCGAAAGATTTCACATGGTCCTCAGTAACTTGTGAACTTTCACAATCGGAATCACTGGAAAATAAATTAAGAAATGCTCTTTAAATTTTATTACTTCTTAATTTAGAGATTAATAATGATGATTTCTAGATTAATAATATGCATTAGATGTAAAAAAAAATCATTTTAAGAAAAATTCTTCAATTACATATATTTTTGAATATCAAGCATTTTTTGCTATAAAAACAAAATGTAGCAAAATACTTTTGCTCATTGATATATGCCTTTAATAATAATAAATTTGAAAGTGTCAACTTTATCTTTACATACCAGCCTGTTTCACCTGGATTTGCCAAACATGGCATATGGATGTTTGGAGAATGGGTATATGCATCTCGAAACAATTTAAACGTTTTTTTTTTAATTGAAAATTAAACAACATTTTAGTGTTTTCTCATGATAATTTCCAAGAATACTGTAGTATAAAAAAGTTTTGTACATCAGCTTGAAATTCAAAGAATTGCCTTTTTAATTAAACCAATCTTTTATAGTATACCTTTTCTCTTTTTAAGAAACCATTTAAGTGAGAAATTTAGTTAAAAAATTTAAGCACATTTTTGGAATTTTTCGACAATAAATTTCTAAAATAACAGGATGAAAATAATTTTTATATAATCTTAAAATTCAAAAAAATTTTAGTGATGCCAATTTATTTGTTGTACAGGTTTTTCTCTATTTTAATTTCTAAAAATATTTAAAGCATATTCTGTTATAATATATTTGAATGTTGAAGTATAAATCAATTTTTAATCTTGTTACTAACATTTTATACTGGATCCATTATAGTGTTGATTATCAGGATACAAAGATTCAGTTTCATTTCTCATGTTCAGTTTAAGATATGCTTTTTATAAAATATTTGACATTTTGTTGTATTTCTAATTGTTTATTTTTGAATTGAAGCAGTGTTGAATATTTTTTAATGGCAGTCTATTTTTAAACATTGCTGTACTTTCATAAAAGATATAGACAGAAAATTAGAGAAATGAATAGCATGATGAACAGAATGGTGTAAAGGTTCTAAAATAGTATGAATAATATGGTTATCAAAATATAAAGTTTAAAAATATTTGGCTGAACAAAACTATTAAGATCAAATTGCACTAAACATTTAATTCAAATTTTTAACAATTACTAATTTTGACTAGTTTTTAAAAGATATGAGTAACCATCTTCTAAGGAATTGCCAATTCAGATAAAAAAAAATTATCTATTATATGCCATATTGATTATAAATTACAAATACTGAAAAAGTAATTAAATTTTTACTTTAAGAATTGAGTCAGATAACTTTACATAAGATAGAATGTTCTAAATTTTAAGGGCAACAACTACTACAGTTTTAAATTGTGGTATGCTGATATTATACAATTTTTCTAATCATATATTTTATTTTATCTACTTAACTTTAGGACAGTCTTATATGCATTTAATCAGATATTCAAAAACTGTTTTACAGTAGATATTTGAACTCAAATTGTATATTCATCTGATGAATTTTATAACAGATTTCAAATATATATATTTTTTTGTCAAAAAGTTTTTTTATATAATAAATTTAGTACCTTTGATTGGAATCTTCACAGTTTTCATAATCACTAACTTCACTCATTGTGTCAATTGGCAACAAACAGGATGACAAACCAGTAGTTGGCTGTGAATTTAAAACAGGCTCGAAGTCATCTAAAAACCGGAGTAAAGCATCATCTGTGATTCCTGGCTGCACATAATCCAAAAGCAGCTGAATACCCAAATCATTAGAATCATGACTTTCCATTTCTTCTCCATTTAACATCTATTAAAAAATATCAATCAATTTTATTAGTAATATATTTATTTATATGCACTTTATTAAGTCACTAGAATTTAATGTTGAAGAAATTTTTAAAAAGTGCATGTGTGTGTGTTGTTTCTCCATATTGAAATCCTAGATTATAGAAATTTTAATTCAGTGTGTTTTTCCTTTATTAAAATGATGCCAAAAAGAGTTTGGCATTTACTTAAGAGAAATAACATACTGTATTATGATTTAAAGGTGAATCAAATATAGCAACAAATTTTCATGGACTGGAATGAAGTTAGTTATTCGAAATAAATAAAAATGAATTTCTAAAAGAAAAATCAAAATAAAATAATAAATAAATTTAGTAAAACTGCAATTATCAAGGATCAGTTTGAACAGGATGAGGAAAACAAACAAAAGAAAATACAAACAAAATTCTTTGGAATGAAGACAGTGAAATAGACTTTGAGTTCCAAGTCCCACATCCAGTCCCAATTAATCAGGATAATGCAGTTACAATAATAATAATTCTGTAAAGCAGCAATAACTGACAACAGAAGGCTGCAGTTGCAGAGACAGTAAATTTCAACGAGATGGCAAAGCATTAATGATATGTTATATCAATAAGTAGTATTTTATGGTAACATATATGCTAATTTGCAATAACTTTCCAAAAAGGAAGGTGGAACATTGCAAAATAAAATCTACTTGAATGACTGAATATTCTACAGCAATATTATGGTGATTTGATAAATTGTATACAATGTTTTACATTTGAAAGAAACAAGAGACCATAATCGAGTTTTTTTTCTATCTTTTTTAAATCTACTACATTGTTCATAATAATTTAGGGTCAGTTTTTTCTGTAAAATTCAATGGCATATGAGTAAGATTTGTTTTATGCAGAGAAATAGATTTATCATAATGATAATGCACTTTGGTACTTGTTATATATGAACTTCTCCTCAACTACATCTTTCTTTCCTTCTCGACCATTTTACAGGATGCAACTCTTAATGAAGGAAGGAAGAGGATCCAAGAAGTGCAAAATTATATATATAAGTTTAAAATGTAAATAAAATATTTTCACATTAACGATGAAATGTAGAAGTACTTCCTTGCTTACTACATCTAGGTACTTAAGAAAAGAGCACCCGTTATGTTCATTTTCTAGTTAATACTTACAGTTCAGACTTGGTTTTGAAATTATAATCACCTTAGTATTAAAGATTGAACATCTACTACTAAATGCTAATTTTACACAAACTACTATTGGGTGCTCATTTTAACAAACATTGATTTTCTTTCCCTCCCCCCTCATCCCACAAAAAATGAACTGACATTTTGCATATTTTTTTTAAAGAACATTCCAAAGATCTAATGAAAAGGCACTAGTTCCTTAAAGGGTTAGTAAGTACAGCAAACCAGATTTCAAGGAATTTCAAAGATCTGCAACCCTATCTTAGTCATAAGATTTAATTGTACTTATGATGAGTAAGGACGATGAATTTCTATCATTATCAAAAGATGACGCAGTTATACATTATCAGTCAAAATCCAGTATAAATTACAGGAATTTGCTTAAATAAATTACTTAAAAGAATATCCAACATAATAATAAAGTACATGCCAATACATTGCACATCAAGATTGTTATTTTGAAGATGTTGAAAAAAGCAATTATGTACTATCATATCAATAGGGCAGGTCCAGGAATCTTTTCATGCACTAACATATGATGCTGTTATATGAAAAACATTGCAGCAGCTTTTTAATTAATGCTTTTATTATGAACAAAAGTTAGCATCTTTTTAAAAATTATTAAATTTACATAATTCAGTCCTTATCTTAAAACTCCATTTTATTTGGCCATAAATTAAAGTAAATTTTATCTTTGATTTTTCAATTAACCTAACACTTTTATCAAAAACCATATAAGATACATGGGAAGTATTTAACTTTTTCAACAATAATAATTTAAATTTAATTTCCTCATTTTAATGTCTTGCATGTTTTTTTTTTGTTTTTTGTTAAGGATGTAACAATTAAACAAAATTCCAATATTAATTGTATAATGATATGATATCTATCACTTTGCAATATGTAAGTAATGTGACTTAGTTTTAGGAATTTCCAGGAGATATATCTTCAAATTTAGTTTACTTTTTACATCCAATATGATTGTTTTCAATAAAGTAATTCATACTTTAGTAAGGAAATAGCAACTGGCAATTTGATGGAAAAAAGAAATATATTTCTATCAACTACATAATTATTATTAGTTAATAAAATAACTGAAAAATCTTTAAAATAATTGTTATATTACCTTTTCAAGTACTGAAGAACCAGTCTGAGATTCTAAAGCTGTTACAATTTCCATTATATAAGCTTTTGATTCTTGCATGAGGCGATTCATGTCATTAGAATATTGTTCTTTCATATATTTTGTTTTATATGCTTTGTCCATCGCCAATTTAAGTATAAGTCTGCGACACTGAGTATGACTTTCTTCTACTTTATTCAGCACTTTAGAATTCTGTTGGCAGAATATAATATATATATATATTGAGAATAATGATTGTACCATTTATTAATAAAAGAACATTAAATTACAAAACATAAATGTGAAGATAATAGAAAATTGCCTTTAATAATAAAATACATAGTAATATAAGAAATGAAAATGGTTGCTTGAATGAGAACTTTTACATAAATCAATAATTTACTCATGAACACTTTTAAAGCTATTAGCTAATAGATTTATAATGAGGAACTAAAGATAACCAAAAATAACTTAGACCAGGATTGAAGCAAAAATTAAATAACAAAAAGGTTCAATTAAATTCCATATATCCTTTTAATTCTTAGTGAAAAAATCCCTTTTCCTTAAAATATTTAGAGAGAAACAAGAATATGAAATTTTAATTTGGCAGCAGTTATTTTATTTTATTTTTTTATTTCAATGAACTTTAAGAGTTCAATCACTGCTGGTTACAAAAGAGAAATCAAAGACAATGCTTTCTTATTGATATGCATTTCCAGATATACAATAAAAATATTATAAATACTACTTTTTTAGTATGTTTCTTTTATATTTTAGGACAGTAATTAAGTGCAGCAAATCCTTAATATTTTGTCTTGAAACCATTAAAATCAAACTAAAATATTTTCCAAAAAATCCTAAATAATAAATAAATGTTAGTATTCTATTTTCTGACTGTGCCCCATTATTATTTTTTTTATAGAAATGCATAATTTAATTTTCAGGAAATATAGAGTTCAAGAACATAGAAGCAAAGGTGTTACATTAAAAATGTTTACTTTTACAATAAGTTTATAATTTGCGACCTTTGGAAGAGTCCTAATTATATTTAATATGTTGATAAAAATAAATTGTGAAAACTACTTGTACCACATTCTTAATGAAGGGATTCAGTTCATTTGATAATATCTCAAAAATGTTTAAGAAAATTAATTTTTTCAAATAAAAATTCAATTAAAATATTTTCTGAACTGAATTAAAAACTGAATAGTGCATTGCTATAACCTTGAATCTAAAATCATATTCTCCTCATCCAATAAATAATATACAATGCTCTATTTTTCATAATGAGTGTCATAATTAATTCTTGTAGGATAAATGAATAACTTACACTATTAAATAATAATTTTAAAAAGTATTAAATATATTATATATGCTTCAAAAAGGAATTACTCCAGACAACAAAATATCTCATCATATTTAAATAGAGACTGCTAAAAAAATTATGTCTTGTAATATAACAAAATTATATCTATACTTATATAAAGCTGAATGTGTGTGTGTGTGTTGGCGCTCTATAGGCCAGACCGTTTGACCTACAGCTACCAAATTTGGTACATGTATACCTTGGAGGTCAAGAATGTGCACCTGGTGTTCCTTTTTTTCTGAATTTTTAATTAGAATTTTAACTATTAATTTAAAACTAGCTTTCCCGCCAAAATATCTTTTCATTTTCCCCACTGCCAAATGAGTAAGGCTTCAGTTTTGTCCCCAACAGTAATGAGGCTAGGCTTAACATTTTTCGGCCGATTATTTCAAACGATTCTGCTTATTTTCTTAATGTTTGATGCATTTAAAATTAAAAATTGTTAATTAATTGATATTTCAGATTCATTCTGAAGTACTTTTGAATTAAAATAAAAGAGAATTAAGGAAATAAAAAATTTCTAATCTGCATAGCGTTACCCCAACTGGCGTAGAAAAATTCCCGCATTTGCGTTACCATAACTGGTGTTGAAAATTCATGCATGCGCATTCTGTTCTGATTGTTGACAAAGAATACGGACGTTTTGAAGGCTTAACCTGTTTTCGACCGATTATTTTAAACAATTCTGTTTATTTTCTAAGAGTTTCATGCATTTAAAACTAAACATTGTTAATTAATTGATCTGAATCTGAGAAAATTTTGTAGAAAACTTCTTGAGATATTACATAAATTATGAAAGATATTCTTTAGTGCCCATAAGGCTTAGTTTAAATACTCAGCGACTCTGTTTTCAGTACTCATATTTTTAAAAAAATGCTTCGTTTCAGTAAAAAATTTCCTTATATTAATTGCAATTTAACCATTTCCACTTTAATTTAAAACATAAATTCTACAGGAGCTAAAAGAAAATTAGAGAGATTATGTTATGGTTGAAGGCTTCTATAATATTATGAATGAATTATATGACTATCAAAATTTGTAGCTTTAAAATATTTTGATGAAGAAGCTATTAAAATAGGAGTTACATAAAATATTTAATTATTAAAATTTTAACGAGCATTAAGATTGGTGAACCGGCTGGTCGCCAAAGGCAGCTAATTATTTCATAAGTAAATATATCCACTTTATACTTTACCTCAATTAAAAAATTCTTTTCTATATTTGATCTATAAGTTGCAGTCCAACGAGGAAAATGTTGATTTAGTTTCTGTACAACAAGTGATGATTCTGAATCATCCACAATCAAATTCAACAAATCCTAAAATTAACAATTATATTAGTTATTAAAAAATACTCCAAATTTTCAATAATGAAGTTTAACAATGCTGCCAATTGGAGTAACAAAATTTTAAATAAAATTATTGATATACCAGAAAGATTTTGAAAAATCAATTATTGTTGAATGAAACTCATTAAGAAAACATAACAATTCAAAATTTAAATATAATTTTAAAGACTATATTTTCACATATGGTAACCACATTTATTAAAATTTACTCAGATTATGATTTACAAATTATAAATATTTAATGTTAAAAACATTCACATTAGGATCAAAACGTAATGAAAAATAAATTATTTACACAAATCGTAAATTCTATTTATGACTTGTATAAATAACTGAGATAACTAATAGAAAAAAAACAAAATTTTTTGCATACAAGAAATCATTTGACATTTTCTCAGTGTCTATCCATTAATACTCAACATAATTTAAAACACAGATTACAGAAAAATTAAATAATTTAATGTTGAAAGCATCAAAATTAAGATAAGTATGAAGTAAATTAAATCTATCCTCTTTTTGCTAGTTTATATATAATTTTCTAAAAAAAATATCAAAAAATTAATATAATGCCATTAAATTTTTAAAAATATATTTTTAAAGTTCTTAGCATTATCTCATAAAAAATCTAAGCAAAATAAAGTTGATTGATAATACTTTGAATATGACCATTGAAAATTAAGGCAATGACTGTTACATGCCAGTTGAAAATAGTTTAGGAGCATTAGAAAGCATATGATTATTTAAACAAGCATAAAAGAGCATTTGACTGAATCAATCACAGAATTTAAATATCTTAAAAACAGGATGCTGGGAATTAAAGGTTAAGAAGTGATAGATCCTTAAAGAAAAAAAAAAAAAAAAAAATGCAATTTGCCATAGAATGAAGATAGTAATTTGAATATTGAAGTGCTAAAAAGCAATTTGATTTTTCATTTCTGGCCAAGTTTTTTTCTTTTTTATATAAATAGCCTTATTTATAATAATAGTCTGTCTATCCGATATGGATCTTATCACTAGAATATCTATTATATGATCTTGTAACTAGAATATCTATTATATGATCTTGTAACTAGAATATCTATTATATGATCTCATAACTAGAATATCTATTATATGATCTCATAACTAGAATATCTATTATATGATCTTATAACTAGAATATCTATTATATGATCTTATAACTAGAATATCTATTATATGATCTTATAACTATAATATCTATTACATGATTTTATAACTAGAATATCTATTATATAATCTTATAATTAAAATATCTATTATATGATCTTATAATTAAAATATCTATTATATGATCTTATAACTAGAATATCTATTATATGATCTTATAACTAGAATATCTATGAGAAACTTTTAGGGTTCACATCAGTAAATGTCTGGTACTATCAGAAACATAACAATTGGGATGAAGAAAGTATATAGGCTCCAGGTGCAAGCCTACGAAGACAGAATGGGGACAAGCATCAGTATATTTATATCATATTTTAAAGTGAAATAGCATGAGGGGAGGAAGAAAATAATGTCATGCCACAGGCCAATAATGATGATTGGGGGGGGGGGAGGATCATAAATCCTGGGCAGCTGTCACCTTTGCTATACTATTTGAAAAGCTTATGGTATTAATGTTCGGTACAATTTTTAGCATTTTTTTTTCTCCATAAAACAAATTTATTAAAATTATTCATTTTGTATTTTATCTCTTCAGGCAAGCAATTACCAGGTCAAGAACTTCATTTGAGTTAAAATCATAAACTGTATAATGCCTTATGACATATTCTGCTAAATTTTGAAGTAAGAATGAAAAAAGTTTTAAATATTTTTTATAGAACTATGAACTATACAGATAAATTATATTAAATAAAGAAATCCTAGTTTTATTTTTTAAAAAACAATTTAAATAATGTGAAAAAATATATTTACCAACAGTTTAAGCTCAGAAATCAAGGTGAAAAACCTCTTCAAGGATATAAAATTGGACTGTCTATAAGCTGTTTCTAATAGTTCAATAATCACAGGCAAAATTTCAAGTTCTGAGGAATTCTTGGAAATTTTAGAAAAGTTTTCTAAAGAATGTAGCTTCCTCAGCAAAGAGATTAATATGAAAATAGGTTGAATTTTTGATTTATTTTGTGAATTTTGTTCTAAGCAAGGTGAATTCTGAAGAACTTTTGAAGCCAAATCCTTATCTTCAAGCATATCTAAAATGAACAAGAATTTGAGATAAGTCTTATTGAAAAACCTATAAAAGGAAGAAAGGGGGGAAAAATCCCATATTTGCATTGATGAAAAACAAAAAATAAATTCTGCAAATAATGCAAGTTAAAATAAAAGTAGAAACTATTGAAGTTATTCGCTATTTACAGGATTAAGGTCAATGAAAAAAATAATTTTAGATACATTAAGGTGAAATTATATATTTCGTGTGTGGGTATATATATATACAATAGAGGGCTTATATTTTACTTTATAATGGTAAATATGATGGCAGAATATTACCATGAAGGACATCATTTTCCCTTGCTTTCAGAGTAAACAAAAGCAATAAAAGACATAGGCAAAATAAAACTTACATTTTTTCAAGTATTCTTAAAAATATCAAAAGCTCTAAAAGCAGTTTACAACTTAGTACTAATAGTTTTTTGGAATTTCAATGATTTATTTAGAAAACAAAAATAAACTTAGGATATTCACAATTAAGATATTAAAAAAAAAGAAGAAATTGAATGAAAAAGCTTTCTGAATTATAAATAGAAGTATTTTACTGTATACATCAATATAAAGACGAATTTAAAAAACGATAATTTAAGATGACATAAGATAATGGGTCAATTCTTGGTATAAAAATGTTTTATAGGAACAATTTTCAAATTATGGTAGAAAAAATAACTTTCTTGTGGGGAAAAAACCATCATCTTCAAGCTTTAGTAAAAAATCTATACATAGAAAAACAGTTAAAAGGTTTCTTTTAACTTTTCCTTCGAATTTTCAAAAATATTCTAAGAAAAGTTTATATTTAAGTATAGGAAAAATGAATTAGTGTTATAATTTTTACTTAGAGGAATCAATGAGACTATATTAGTCAATTAAAAACGACTACTAATAACTACACACAACACCACTTCATGCCCCTGCAACTATAATCCTCTGGTTATTTAAAACAGTGTAATGAGCATGAAGTGGGAGGGACATGGAAAGACATTCCTTTCCTATCCATCCCTGTGACTATTCTTCAACATCTGACATTTATTGATTGAAATTTTTTAGGGAATTTTAATATTAGATAAAAAAAAGCCAAAAGCAATGAGCTGTTAGAAATAAAAATGAGAAATAGCTTTGGTTTATGAAGCAAACCATCAAAATTAAGGGCTACAGCAATATTGCTTGTAAAATAGGCATTATTATAGCACATCTTGCTATGTTTACACATCAAGATAAGTTCCAATAGAAGCAATACTGTTAATCAGTTCACCACTATTTATTAAACGTAGAACTGGAAGCTTACATATAAACATCTCATCACATATTTGAAGTGTTATTTTAAAACATAAAAATATAAAGAGTGCTTTGTATTGGCAACTTAGATTTTATTTCAGAAATCTGAATACTTTCGTATTTGTGTTAAAAAAAAATTCTTACAGAGATTTTTTTTATTAATTTTATAAAACTAGTCTCAAAGAATAAAATAATAGCTATTCATTTTTTATGGATGTAATCTTTGATTTATTTAAAATGTCTTTAAATTTGCCAACTGATATATCATAAGAATAAATTTATCTAAAAGAATTTACAATGGCATTGAGCCCCTGTGACTCAAACGCCATCTGCAAAATTATTTGTTTGCTGTCGAAAATTCTAAGTAAAAAATAGAAAAAAATGTGTGAACCATAAAATAATTTTCTTTCAAAATCAGAATCAGTTCAATGACAAGACAGACAATATAACTTCGTATCTATATCAAAACGATTCGGTAATTTTCTCTCTTGTTTTAATAAAAACAGCAGCAAAAAAAAAGTACTTTAAATATAAAGAAATTTGACTTTACTTCCTACAGCGAAAATAATAATAATAATATTCCTACTCATCCATAAAAACATAGATTAGATTTTACTATCCAGGTCAATATGTAAAGGTGATTGATGAAATCTAACTTACTCTGTAGAACACCTTTGAGTTCTTGTTTACAAGCATGCTCAAAAATTATACTAGAAAGCAGCGAATCTTTATTAGTTTCCATATCGGGAAAATGAATAGTAATATAAGATTTATTTTATTAGACACAATACTTTTCTTTTCTAGAAGAGTGGTAGATATTTTATAAATAATTCACAAATTATGCCTGCTTAAATACTTTTTAAAGTAATTACCATTTAAATGAGCGCGAAAAAATGTTCACTATTTTATTATGATGCTATTCGTTGCCAAAAATCAAGCCTAGAATAGTTTTTCACATGTTCCGTAATTCCAGACTTTGCAATCGATTACTAGTCTTCTCGAGTTCTCGTGCGCTTATTTTGGGAACCAAACTTTGCTATCTAGAGATGCATAATCCATGATTTTTTGAATAACAAATAATTTTGCTATTGTTATTTTTAAATATTTGTTCCAAATATCTGCTATTTCTATCATATTATTAATTAAAAGTTATTACGTAATATTAAATATAAAATTTATTAATTGTACTTAATACTTAATTTACTAATTTAAGTAACATGTGATTGAATTAATTTATCTATTTCAGCTTACTTCTTGAATTTGATTTTTTTCCAAAACTATTTATTTAATTTCTTTATTGGAGTAAACCATTTTCTGAAAAATTTGAATTAAATATATATGTAATTTCTTTAAATTGTTTACTTTAGTTCTATATTCTTCCAATAGATGGCGCCAGCAGTAAACGAAATATATGCAAAGTCGAGTAAATCATCAAATGCGAATATCGGAAAGTCAAGGTTACTCTCATGAAGTGGAGCGGCGACTTCCCACTTTCCAGTGAAGTCACCGCTCCGATAAATTTCAGTAATATGCAATTCAATGATACGATAATTCCAATAACCGGTCCGTTCACTTTTCAATCCATTCACAGATTTCTCCTTTTCTGTTTTGTTCGAGACCTTCCATTGGACAGATCGTATCGATTGTTACTTTCCAGTGAAGTAATTTCAGTGATACCAGCTCCGGTAAATTTCAGTGATATCGTATCGATTGTTACTTTCTATCGTGATACAAAACCTGTAATCGAAATATCACCAGTAAGATCGTATCAAGGATTTGAATCATACCCTTTGAAAAGTATTGATCATTGGTATTTGTGACTTTATGATATTGGTTACCTAATAACCGCTCGTAAAATATCCATCATCCCTATTGGTATCCGAGTTTGACTTCCGTCTAGGGAGGTCAGATCATAATAAAGCCAAATTCAAAAAACTTCTGAAAGATTTATTTTTCGTTAAAGAATCAAAAGAAATATATATATATTGTATAAACGAATTCCAAATTCTTTGATTGAGTTTATACTTTATAGCATCAAAGGAATTTTGCATAGGAATTGACATAATTTGCATTGGAATTTTGCAAAGGAATTGACATAAAATAGCCAATTTTTTTCAGTTTATTTATGATAAATGAAAAGTAATTTCGTTTTTTAATAAATTAATAAGATTAAAAAATTTAATTCTGTCAATATAAAAAAAACTAATTTTAGACTTTTATAGATAGCTAATAATGAGCTAGAAGTAATAAGATTTCAAAAATGACACATTTTTAGTTTTAGTATTATTAACTAATATCTAACTAAAACATGCAGCATCTTTATGAACACACTGTTTAAAGCGTTTCTTATCTCTTAGATAAAACATTTGCTAAACGTCTCCTGATGTACGAATTTCATTCAATATTATACATCCTCAGCATTTTCCTCATTGAGTTGTTCATAACTATGAACTTTCTTTTGTTCTCTTAAAAAAAAACTTTTAATCTTTTTGCGTTGTCATGTTCAATTCGCTGAAGAAGTTGATAAGAAAAGGGAAAGGATATAGAGAAAATGGTTTTTCCAAATACAGCCTGAAAAAAAAGAGGACATACAATTTTATTTTAATGAGAAACTAATTCATCTGAAATCAGATCAGGGACATTTGAAAATTGAAGTTTCTTTTTTGAGTAGCAAAATCATTTTATAAAGTTTGAAAAAAAATGAAAATCGTGATCAAAAATAATAAAGGTAAAAAAAAAAAAATGAAATTTAGACTAAATGAATTTCAAAGCCTAGCTCAAGGGCAATATGACAACTCTGTTTTTGATATAATGCTTTGTCAAACATAATTTCCAACCTTTCATAAATATCTCGAAAGATATTATTGAGCATTTGAAATTGTTTTATCCGTTTCTAATTTTTAATTAATTGTTTAAATAACTTGTAGACGTTCGTTAATAATTGACGGTAAAAAATAGAAAGAAAAAAAATATATGAACTTTAATTTTTTTTGTGTGTAAAAAGAACAATTTTTTTTGAAAATGGCTCTCTGCATATAGCAACTAAATGGGTTTGGTGATTAAGTAAGAAAGGTTGATGCATGAAACTGTTGATAAAAAAAAAAAAAAAATGGAAAACTTATAAATTCACTTTGCGTTTAACGTATTCGTACCTTATAGTGGAAGAGAAGAAAATTTAGATTCCGCTGTGTAATAAAAAATTACATTCTAGATTTAATGAAAACTTTTTAAAAATGTACTTTTATTAATGTGCCCAAAAGTAGAGTTTTTTCAGTTTTCAATAATATCTTTAAGTCAATTTTTTTCTTAAATTCTCTAACAATTTGTGCCATTATTTTAGATTAAATTAAATTCTGAAAGTATTAAAACAATGTATTATCATCAAAAATAAACTGCTGGAGAGTTATGCAGTAGTGAATCTGTTAAAATGAATTTTACGAGGATATAAATGGTCAAGACTTAAATTTTAATTCGCTGATGAAATGATTTAACAATGCATTAGGTTATTTTATAATTTTGATCTTAAGAAGAAAAAATCATGATTCATGATTATTTGAATTAGTCGATACATCGCTTATACAATAATAATTGCAATATTTCCATGAATATTTCCTTTGTAAAGATTTCATAAGAGTATAGTTTAACCTTTGTTTTGAATATGTCACATATATTATGCTAGTAATTTTTATCTTTCCATCCATCTCTCTCTCTCTCCTCTCACCAAGGAACTAAATTTTCAGACTTTTAATTACCCTATGGACAATTTTATGTCCAAATCATATCGTTTTATTCTAAGAATGAGAGCAAAGCATATTAATAATTATGGAAGGCAGAAGGAATAAGTCCACTAGTAATCGATACGGAATACGAATCTTCTCTTCTCACTGCTTAAATAAAAACAATCGTACACTTACATCTTCGTCCAAATCCGAAAGATTGATTAATATGAATGAATGAGATTTCATTTATTCAAAAAAAAAAAATGATTAAATGAATACAATAAGCGACATAGGAATGAATTATTAAAAAAATTATTTTATAAACAGTAGAATACTGAAATTGCTTAAAATTTCAATGATTTTCGCTTTAGACGTTTGATTTTTCCATTTAGCAATAGTTAATATCTAAATAGTAACGAAGAATAAGTTTGAATTTACAATTAGATAAAAAAAACTTTATTAATTCGCAGATATTTCCACATGATTAAATATTTGAAATAAATATTCAGATAAATAAGAATAGAAAAAAAAAATGCGAGAACTAGGGATTGCAATAAAAAAATTATTATTTATTTTTCGTGTGTGTGAAAAGATCTTGAATTGATATTTACCAGTAAGAATGTTTTCCGATTTCTTTCCCTTATACTTACACAGTATAAAATATTTTTAAGACGCTTTGTAATATAGTAAAGTTAAACATTTTGGATTCCTTTCTTTTACCAATTGGGTACGAAATTGGACGCATGTCAGCAACATCAGTGTTATTATAGACCTGAATTTTATTCAATACCTTACAGTAATTTTAAGTCATCATGTGCATAAAAGAGGATTAGATTATTTTGGAGAATTTGGTCCAACATTGATATAAATCTGCGATTTTGGTTATAGAATTTATTCTACATTACTGGTAGTAAAGTTATCATAGAGAACTTTGATAAATTTGGCATTGAATTTATTACAAATTTGCTATTTTGATTATAAAAGCTATTCTAGGGTCTGGTTATAAGAATGATTATAAAATTTAGCCGTAAAAGCGATTTCGAAATTCAAATTAAAGTTTTGATATGAAACAGTTTAATTTCGTTTTAAATATTTCATTTTGAGTTCACATAAGGATTATTTTGGGATGAACTTCGTAATCATTAAAGGGAAACTAGATGAGAGGAATAGCGTCCATTTATCCGAGTTTTCGTACAACGCCAGTGTTCAATAGTTCCATTATCGATATTCATAAATATTGGTAATAGAAAATGGTACCAAAGTACCTTGTTGAAAGAAACATGAATAAATCATTTCTAAACAATTTAATTGTTTGAAACATGAATCAATATTTTTCAGGGAACCAGCTGACGGCCAAAAGCGAATATTCTCTAACATGGCTATCTTCTACATTTTTTCAGGCACCATCTGATAATATATTAATTTAAGGTACATATAGCATAAAAATTTAAGAAATGATGAGGCACTGATATTTAATAATGCTTGTAATTAAAATCGGTCTTTTAACCATTTATCGGTAGCAAGAGTTCACAATAGCCCAGCTGAATCATCTTGAAAAGTATTAAAATGTAGAAAAAATCTATCATAGCAATTTTGTTGGTTTAAGTTGCTAAGTTGACTAAGATCAAACCTGTAAGTTATGTTATGGTTAGGGATTACAATATAGGACCAAAAGTTCGATACTGGTATTCGGTATTTTTTAGATCTTAATACCGGGATACCGGTTTTCATACCAGTATTAGAAATTTTAGAAAAAGAAAGAAAACACAGATGTTTCTTTGTTTTATCTGCCAGTTTTATTAGAGAATGTAAATATCACAAGAAATAATTTGTAACTTATAAATTATAACAATATATAAAGAATCACAAAAAGGTAAAGGAACATCTTATTTATTTAAATCACAAAAAAGTCTAAATATCACTATTCAGTCTGTGGTGCTATTACAAATTTTTGAAATGTGATCTTAAAAAATATAATGCATCAATTGTACTGTTATTAAGCATGTAATGTAATTTTGCTGTCGAAAACACTCTTGCGGCATTTACGATAGTTGGTGGTACTGTTAGTAATGCGTGATATACTTTTTCCAAATATTTACCTCTAAATCTCTCATCTTCAAATAAATCGATTTCTCGTCGGATGGTTTTGGATATAGCTTTCTGTATTGTATTTTGGTTTGTTGAATTTTTTTTATCGCTAATTCTAATTTTTGTTCAAGAGAAAATTCCTTTCACATTAGTGCCATCATAATCTCTGATAACTGTACCGAATTTTTCTGAATGTGCATAGGTTTGTGGCCAAAAAAAATTTAAGAAAATTTGCTATAAACTTGATCAGATTTGAATTGCTTAGTCTCTTTCCTTCTTCATCATTTTTATTTTTAAAATCATTATAATTATGTAAATACCGTAAGACATTTTCTATTTCGGTATGCCTTTCTTCTGTGCGATTTTTCAATGTAATATATAATTCTTCAGATAGTGATGTGTACTGTTTTTTCAGTGATTGCAACATGAAATTTATTGTTGCATTAGTTGTTAATAAATTAGAATCTCTCCGAAATAATGCCTCAACAGCCAGTTTTAATATTAAGTTTATATTAAGTTATAACAACCAGTTCTGAATATTAAGTCGAATTCACTATCTGAAAAATTAATTTGCAGGTTTAAGTCTATTATTGCTTTTTGTATGGGATTTCTCAGTTTCAAAAATCGTTTCATCATTAAGAGTAAACTGTTCCAACGTGTTTTAGAATCTCCTCCTAAACATTTCCTCTCATCTTTCCTCTCACCCCTATTTTGTCAAATTAAACCCATCCTAACGCATGCGCAAAAACGCGGAGGGTTTTTACAATCCATTGTCAAACAGTATTTTATCACTTCTCTTGATTGTACGATGCAACTTTGTATTCACAGTCTAATGAATTTCGTCCTTTAGGGAGACATAAAAACAAAAACGTATACTATTTTTCTATGTTGGGGATCCCTGAACATATAATGGAGATAATTAAAAAAAATTCTAGTAAATACCGAAAAATCGGTATTTAAACTTGCGAATGGTCCGATAAGAATACCATGTTATCAGATAAGGGGATATGTTATCAGATGAGCGGAAGTTATGGTTAGATGTTTGTTAAGGGGTTAAGGAGAAGTTAAGAGGTGATGATGACATTTATTTTTTGCATTTAAATAAAAAGTGAGTGAAAAAGATAAAATTAGTAAATTGTAGGTATTGAAAATGAGCAGTGGAACTTAAGATGATTTAATTAGATCAGGAATAAATAAAACAATTGCAAATCTGGAAAAATATCACGCATTAAAAAAATTAGATCGAAATTTTTGGTGTCTCATTTAAGTATGTTTTATATAGCAGAGGAAAAATTTCAGATCTTTAACTGTGTTATATAATGTGGGAAAATATTTATATGCATTTTTCGACGACCCAGATTTTTTTTAACTAAATCGAATTTTTAAAAAATAATGCAGATAGCGATTAAAAAAAATTACGAATTAATTTCCTCCTGTGTAACAAATAAATTAGCGGAATTTCAAAATCTGAGAGGAATTATTAAATTTATACTTTTAAAAAATTTATTTCCGATTCATTTAATGTTTGACATTGAACACACATTTTATAGATTTTTTTAATATTTTCAACTTTTTAATTTAAACTTTTCAACTCAGATTAATAGCATTTTATTTAAATGGTGTTTCAACTTCCATTTCCACTTACATCTTATCTCATAAGATATTGGGAGTGTAAACAGAGAGACTCGATAAATTAAACAATAAAATTGTTGTCATTTATTATTATTATTATTATTTTGTCAAAATACAATTTATCTGGACTAGAATCTTTTCAGGTTTCATTTTTATGTGTTTGTGGCGCCATCTATTATCTCCTGATTAAAATTATAAGTATGGCGGCTATAAGTAAGCGAATTTGGAAATATGTATTTAGAATATAAACTTCTGCATTCGATATACTTTCGAATACAAAATATAGAAAAAGAATTATTATTATTTTTAGAAAATTGTAATCTTTTTTACTTACACTCTTATATCTGAGACGAATGCTGTCAGATTCGGTTGCCCTTTATTCATGATAATGAGAACCACTTGATATTTAATTAAACTATTAATGAAAAGAGAATTAACAAAAAGAAAATTAAGGATTATTATGTTTCAACGTGAACACTTAATTTGAGTATGAAGTTGATCCTCATGCTGTGAACATATAATTTTAAACGCATACCTTAAAATGAACATCCATAATTGACTAGTGGCCATTGAGTTGAAAGCTGTTTCGGAAAGATATTTCATCAGTTAGTGTTAAAAATGATCCAGGATGATTGTTCCACACAACTTTAATTTTATGGTTATGAAGAATATCTGAGTAAAATCTTTTTATTTTTAGATTTAAAAAAAAGTTCCATGACGTATTATTATATGACAATGCTTATGGACTGATATACTTTCAAACTGATATATACTATCGTATAATTGTCATATACTATTGATATACTATCTTCAGATTATTAGACTGTTAACTGCTTGACGAAAAAATCGTTCCTAATATTCTAGATATTTTAGGCCTTATTGTCCGTAGATCAGACACTAATAGGATGGACTATTAAACATAGAGTATCAAATATAGTGCGTCCTAGCAAAGATGGATTTTTCAAAATATAAATCAGATTTTAATTAAAAATCCATCGAAACTTTATCACTTTCACTCAATAACTTCAGAGTATATTACGGTAAAAAGTTATTTTTGAATCATTTTAAAATTTGAAAATAGTTTCAATGATAGAATTTTTTTTGCTAATTTTAATCGAATTTTAATAATATTTATAGGCAAACTTTAAAACAACAGTTTTTACATTTTTTTTTATGTACTGTGTTTATTTTCACGCACATTACAACGATTTAAAATATATCTTACACCCGCACACTATCGTTGCTTTAGAATTTAAAGCAAATTTTAAAAATAAAATGGAAGACAAATCAAACATAAAATATCCTCATGGTGCGATGTTTCTGACTAGAATTTTGAAAATATCTTTATCTATATCTTTATACATCCAAATACATCAGAGAAAATTGAAATTTTTTTGAGGAAATTCCATTAAAGCAATGAAACTAATGGTAGGTTAGAAAAAGAAAACGTGATGGGAAAAAATGCGCAATGGAAAATGAAGGCTAACTTGTTGGAGTTTCTTGAAGACTCCACTAGATGGCGATGTTTCTCAAATTGATCATTCCTTAGTAGGAAACGCTGCTGCTGTCTGTGCAATAGAAAAAATATATGTTGGATATTCGAAAGTTTGTAATAAAACATATTTTCTATCAGTGTGTTTTTTCAAATGATTTTATCGTAATCATATTAATTATAAATGACTTAATTTTTAATGGCAACCAAAATTATATTTTATATAATATGACTTATTTTTGTTATAATATATGTATATATTGTCGTTATGTTTTGCCTTTATACAAAAAAAGGTATTTCAACCTTATAGGTATATAATTTTTTTGTTGGCATGTTGTAGATGCTGCTAAGATGTTGATTTAAGAAAAAAAATGAATTTTAATATATGAAATGCTGTAGGAGATGTTGAATGTTGTTATTAAAGAAATATATACATAAAAAATAAATTAATTAAAAATTGAAAAAAAAATAACTAAAGAAATTTGAACCTTTAGTTCATGATATCTTAGTATAATTTTGCTTTAAATTGATTCCTCTATCTGCATATTCTTTTAAAAATATACTTTTAATTGTAGCAAAAATCAATATAAATGATCTTCCACAGCCATCTGTAACGCTGGACGGAGTTAAAAATATATCTACTCTTTTGGTTCACTTCATTATCGGAGTGAAATCCCAAACTTTGGTTGACCGTCTGAGACAGGTTATTTTAAAGTTTAAATTAATTAATTTATCGGCGTAATAACAAATCTATAATAAATAAATAGCAAAATTCAATGAGCTGAGGTCTGCACTTTTTATGCTGTTCATCACGAATCAAATTGAAAGTTATTGCTAATATTTTCTTTCTTTTAAAGTTTTCTTTCTAAAGTTAAGTAAAGTATTTCTTTCTATTAAAGTTTTAAAATTTTGTATTTGTATTGTATTTTTTCCTGTTTTGATTCTGTTTCAATAATTAATTTTGACATGAGTATTCGCGAAAATTATGGGTAAAAAAGATTCTATTGCAAGAAATTTTTTTATTGTTATTATATATTTACATCTAAAGTTTACTGCAAACAATAATATTTTTAAATGTTTCCTAAGCACTCTTCCATTATGCATGAGATACGTGTAGATTTGAATACGATAATTCAAACTACAATAAGCTGTATAGATAATCTTAAGATTAGAATTGTAAATCCGTAACAAATATTGAACCACATCCATCAAAGCGTAGAATTGTAGATCCAATTAAGTCTATGTTAACCCAATAACTCACTAATACAGTATCTAGATCAATGAAATTATGTATGCAATCCTGGAATTTAAACTGTAGATCTATAGAAAATTGGATGAAATCAATCAAAATGTATTATACATTCTAGAATATATAGAACGTATATTTTAGAATCAAAAATTTAGAATATTACTTTCTAGAATCTAACGTATACACGAATTTCTTAAAAACTCCTATAACTATATGAAACGACATGAACTAAACACAATTCTATAAACTATATGAAACTAAACACAAAATGCTCAATATTTTTTATACATAATGAAGGAAATGGGAATTTCTTTTGATATTTTCTTTTCTGATAGTAAATTTAAATTTTACTGCTTTTTATTTCTTCTCGGAATAATTTCGGTTCAAATAATTGGTAATATTTCGCTTTGAATATTTAAAAATTAATCGTTGGTTTAAATAAATGGTGATTTTTAGCAATACATTTAATAAAAAATAATGTCATTAATTGAATTTTATTCATTTTTGATTAGGAATGATTATAATGTTAGAATTCTTTTCCGAATGTTTGATGCTTGTAACTGCACAAATTACCATTTATGATTCTTCTTTATTTTTATTTATTTATTTATTTTTTCATTTATTTTCATTTTATGTTCTGAAATGACAGATCAACAATGAATAATGATTCAATTTCAGCATTACTAATTTTACTCAATTTCTGTTTGATTTGAAAAATTGTCCAATATAAACAGTTACTTAAATTTTGGCTAAATAAAATCAAACTCAGAGCAAATTTTGTTAACATGAAGTTAATAGTGAAATTAAATTAAAAAGATGAAGGTTTAATTTTTTTTGTTTGAAAAAATTAACAATTAATCATTAAAATAATTTTTACAAAAATTTCAGAACTTTTTTCTAATAATAAAATTCAAAAAAAATATTTAAATACATAATGGGTGGAACTTTGCTAATTCGAATACTTTTGCTTCTAACTTCATTAATTCTTCAGAATTTTCATTTATGCCAACATTATTTTTTCTCAGATTTTCTGACCTCTTGCATTTCTTTTTAATATTAAAATATTATCACTAATAAATCTTAGTTAATTCGAAATAAAACTAATAAATTGCAAATAATTATTTTTGTTTTTGATTGGTGTTTGGTAATGGGATTCGTTCACACTTTGTGTTTTCAACAGTAGTAACAATATTTAAGGTTTTTAATCTACTCGAAGAATTTTATGTATTCAATCTAAAAAGCAATAAATAAAGCTTTTTAAAAAAGCACAAATTATTTCGATCCCTTTTCTGCAAATTAGGCTATTTTTCCTGTAGTTTTATTATTCAAATGTTGTATTTTGAATGATTTATAGAAATTATATTTAAAAAATTAAATATTTAAAAAATATAGTTAATATTCCTCCGTTTATAAAAATTGTCTGGTATTTATATTTTAATTACGTACTACTAGTTGCATATGGTGATCAGCTAGTTTGCAAAGTTATCAATTATGTTTAATTTCAATTAAAAATTGCAAGAGCAAGTACTTGTTATCGTTGGCTTTTTTTTGTACACGTGAGCAATCTCTCTTTCGTGATAACATTGGCTGAATGTAAATTCCCTTTTATGATTTAAATGAAATTTTTAAATATTTTTACTGTATTGTATTGTTTGAAATCATTTATTTAGATTTATAAAATTTATGCAAAAAAAAAAGTGATCCGTAAATTTTACTGTCAGCATATTATTTCAACAGTAAAACAAGATTTACTAAGCTCTGCATATAAGTGGGCTTGACTCTGAGACAACTTTTCAGATGCGCCGATATTATTGATTAATTATGATTAATAAATATTATTTATAAAATAAAATTGCATCAATTTCACTTCTTTCTTAGATTATCTATGGTGTAATGCATTGAAAGGAGATGTTGCCAAAACAGATTGTTTTTTATTAATCTAGTTGAGTTGCAATCATATTGGTTCAGAAACTATAATGTTCTTAAATCGTTCTATCTAATCTATTATTGTTCACAAACCGCATGAATTTTTCAATTTTGAGAAAAGAAGCAATAATTTATCGCATGTAGCGTTCTTTTTTTTGAAGTCCATAAAATTTTATTTTTTGTTTTAAACGATGTTCTAGGTTTATTGATTACCTAATCTGTTGTCACACCACTATTTAATTATGTTTCTTACTCGATGGAATTTAAACGTTATTTAACACAATATAGTCTTGCATCATATAACCCCAATCCAAAAACTAAAAATTTATACGTGCTATAGAGTAAATTGGCTAATTTGCATTTAAAGAGACCGCAATAAAAATTCTATATATTAAAAAATCTTTCTAAATAAGAAAAAATGAATTTAAGAATAAGTGCAGCAAGAGAAAAAGACAATTTTTAATTTAAAAAATGTTCTTTTAATGTTTAAAAACTTTAATCAGTGCGATAAAATTAATAAATAAACATTAACTAATTTGAATAAAGAAAACGATAACGGCTACAATTAAAATATTTAACCATAATAATAAAAAAAATAAAGAATTTTAGGAAACTAACAGAATTTAATTGAATTTTAGTTCCAACATTATCTTCTAATAATTTATCTACCTGCCTATGTATATGTAGGCACAAAATAACACATGTAATTTCTACTAAATCTAGCGAATTTAGCTCAAATACAATTTGGAGAGTAGTAATATGGAACTAAAAAGAAATTTTTTTGAAATTTTAACTAATTGAAACTTAAGCCAGTTTTTTTGAGGTTTTCCCTTGATATTTTCCGAAAATCCTGTCATTCAAAAATGAGTTTCGCACCATTTTAAAAAACAAAACAATGTCTTTTTAGTTGCATAAAATAAGTTTTTGTATAATTTTTCTGAATTCTGAAGATTTTTAAAAACAGACGAAACAATGGTCAAAATAATGGCAAAAGATGAACATTGAAACACATTTTTCGCTATGATCTGTACTATTTCTAATAATGATTGAGCTGTAGAAATTTTCTTTATTGCTTGGAAAATGTGTGAATTCTTCTCTGATAACTGCTATCTTAAATGTAGGGTGACACACAAATTATTTATAAGTTATTGCTCTGAATATTGTTTATCCGATGTAGATTATACCTCCGACAATTATAGAACCATCAAGCTTAAACTGTAATTTAAGACATCAATAAATTTTGATTTTGGACAAAAATTTCCTTATATCCTTTTGGGCCAACTCCCTTTTTTAAAATCTTAATTCGTATGCGAATTACTGATTTTGAAGTTATGCTTGATTTTTAAATCCCTCTGTATATTAATAATATACTTAAATCAAAAAGTTAATATCATAATCACTATTAATATATAATAGACTCTCAATAATTCAACATGTCTCAGACGATAGAACTTTCGGATTAATGAAAATGTCAGATTAAAAGAAATTAATCAAAAATTGATCTTCATGACTAAAATGTATCAAACAAATTATATAATAAATTATAAACATTTTAAAATATAATTCAAACAATATAATTTTCATTATTGCTTACGTCATTCCAATGTTACTACGACTTGTTTTCGCATCAGCTCACCTCATTCACTTTTTTTTTTTGTAAATGCTGAACAACTGAACAATAAAATTTAACTCAAAAAGAGCTATCCTGGTCCTTCCTAAGTATCCCGGATAAATGAATGTCGGTCTTCAATACAAAGGGAACTAAGATTGAGTCTTAATGAACTCTACTGACCACGATGCATTCTGTGATCGGAGTAGAGGCAACTCGACACAACACCTTGGTGTAATCATCAGGTAAGTGAGAACTAATCATCATGCAGTGAATTTCTCACTCCCTAATCTGGGGTGTTCCTGTGGTGAGGGGTATAATAAGAAAGACTGAATTTGTGCATTGACCATTTACTGAGAGTAATGTAATTATAGTTATTAAAATAATGTAATAATTTATAATAGATTCAATTTTGAAAATAAAGAAATTTACAGAAATATACGTCCGAGATTATTTCTGGCTATAAAGATAAGATTAATTCTTCTAATCAAGAAAAAAATATAATACTTCACTGAAACAATAAGTGTAATTACAAGTTAACATTATTAGAAATGAACTCAAACATATACTAATAATTTATCTATCGCAAAAGAGGAGAAAGTATAATATGGAATAAAGTTTACAGCTATTCAAATAATTTTTTCATTACGTAGTTTACGACATAATAACGCGTAATATCAGCTAATAACGGCACCTTTTTTTTTATCACGAAAATCACATTTCTTTCATTCCAAATTATCTTGGACCGATACCAGAAACTTCAGAAGCATCACATAAAAAAGAAGCTTGAGGGGTAAGGAGTTGACGTGGGTGGGGGTGCGAATGAGCGGCAGTAATCAGTGTTCATCGACCCCCCCCCCACCTCGCATTCCATTTCAACCAATCGTCTATTACTACTTAATGACTTAACCAAAGGGTGGAGGATTTCATTAGGCCCTTCGAAAGTTCAGAAGCTATAAAAGCTAACGACATAATATAAAATAATAAGCGTTGGGTTGGCGCTGCTTTCTTGAGTAATAAGTTTCGATTTGTGAGAGATATGGCCGCCGTCTGCGAGGCGTTTAAGCTTCGAATGTTGCCACTTAGCAGAGAGAAAAGTTGCCATCCATTCACAGTTGTGCTGCGAGGAGGCCATTTATTTGCGGGCTCACTCGCCGGGACAAGGCAAAAAAATGTCACAACTAATTACGGCGCTCCGGAGAGGTCTTAAAGTCCGACCTGACTGTGAGAGGGAGGGTCCACAAATTGTTCTGGAGACTTTAAAATGAATGTCGTGCGTTTAGTTTTTCTAGTGCAGGACACGGAACATTGGTAACCAAAAGAAATAATAATAAAGTGTTCTGCGATTATAGCCACGGAAATAACAGTTTTGAAGCAACAATCAAACTTTTTTTTTATGGTATGACTGTCTGATTTGTTTTTTTTATACCCTTTAAAATGTTTTTTTTTTTATCGTTTCAAATTTGAAAGTAAAGTAAGAAAGTATTTTTTATCAGCTCTCCTAAAACAATTGTTAGTATACTCCCGTTTCTGTGCGTTCCAAAGTGGTGCTGGCAGTTGAATGAGATTCGATAACTTATTAGCTGACAATGGAATGAAGCTTGATACAATTCAATGAAAGAAAAATGTATTGTTGAGAGATTAAAAAAAAAAAAGAAAACTAAAATTTAACCATATAAATCTATTTTACAAGGAGATTTGTAACATGTCCGCTATTATTTTTGGAATCATTTCATTTCCCCCTCAAGTAGTTTCTCAAAGTACCAAAAAATGACTGAAAACAACGAAAACAACAATATAGATACTAAATGAAGGAAAAAATAAAGAAGGAAATAGTATAGGGGCAAGTTAACAGAATAAGAACAGCTGTATTATCTGTAGAATATGTATTCTTAGTGACAGGGCACAATACGAACATCAGACCAGCCAGATATAACTTATGAAAACAGTGAAAACAATTTTTACTGTGATTACGTTCCTAGATTTAGAGGCTACACCTGGGTTATTCTAGGACGTGCCTTATAATTTTGAACCGTAGTTAGATGGCGAAAACAGCAGCTTATTGTCGACATCCTTTCAAAAAATAACTATGTCTTGCTATCAACGGGACGTTTGATGCTCGAAGGATTTAAAACATGGGAGGCCAAATACATGGTGAATTTTTGTTTTAATCGGATTTCGATTTTCCAGACTCTCTCACTGGGTTGCTGTTTTTTCTAAATTACTAAAAGCTACTGGGTACATATGTCTACTACTTAGGGTGGGAAGACGCTACTAGGACATTTTACGAGGAAAAATTGCATGCTAATGTTTATTTCCGTGTTATATTATGAAAAAATGTATTAGCTAGCAAATGGTGTGTATGATTACATTGCTAATTTCGTCATCAAACACTCCTTTTATTAACTTCCGTATTTCATTAATTCAAAGTTGAAGATGTTGGAACTCAAGATATTTATGGTTCCTTAATCTTTTCTTTTTCGTATAATAAAGCATCAACATGAAAAAGAATTTTTTAGTGGAAGTAAGAGTAGATTATAAAAAGGAATTTCGTTTTTAGATACAATATCAATATTATTTTTTACTTCCATATATGGAGAACATAGAGAGCAAGTGTAGTAACTGTCGAAAAAATTTGATAACTGGGATTTTAATGAGTTTTCATGTTTTAGACCTTTTTTTCAGAAAAAAAATATACATGAAAACATGTCTATTGTTGAATATGGTACCTTAAAAACAGAACAAGATAGTTGGATTGAACTCAGAATTTGGACTTTTCAACAGAGCCTGCAAAATGGTTAGGACTATCTTTGTCAAATCTTTGATTATTCCTTACAATAACTAAAGAAACTTCGCAAAAATTGTAAAAATGAAATTTGGCGTGCATTCTTGGCGCCATCAAATATACGGAGTTAAATCTCGGTATCTATAGATCAATAGGGAAATATTTTAAAATGAATTCTTTATTTTATTAAACTCGAAATGAGTTAAATTATAGAAGTACATGAGATAGTTGAAGAGAGAACTATCACACAAATTATTAAAATGAGTTCGCTGATTCTCTGATAGAAAAGCTTGTTGAAAAGAGATGCATCAAGCGTGTGGTTTCTAATGATATTTAATGAAAATCACGGGGCGTCTCAGTTTTAAATGGCAAAATACATGACATTTTAGTATTTTTTTCCCTGCAAAACGCATAATGAACTTCAAATTAAATCACAGAATCTTTTGTGCTTATTATAAATTAGTTGCACTGTTAAGCGTCTTTAGTTTTTGATCATTTTAATTTTTGATTTTTTAATTGAACATTTCTTAACAAGTTTATCGGGGAACTCTCTTAACTTTGAAATATTCAGTTAGCGGTTATTAGTTTTAAAGCAAAGCAGATGATAGATAATTGCCGAGGGAGAAAGAATAACCCTTGTTAATTAAATAAGAAGAAACGAATGAAATGCAAATTGAATTTCTTAAAAAAGGTACAAATATTTGAAAAATTAAAGGATTTAAAACCTGTAATTGAATTAACACAACAGAAGTACAAAGCTATGAGATTGTTTGTTAGAATCAAATTTAGACTTTATTAAATCTGACCAGGAAAAACTAAGTGTACGTTGTTTAATTGCTAAATTATATTTTTGGTTAAAGATGGTTATTTATCTGTAATTAAATTATATAATGTAAACAAGTTAAATTTTTATAAATGATACCTTTTTAAAAAAGATTATTTCGACCGAGAGATGCTTTGACACACAGAAAGAATCAGTTAATTTTTTCGAACGGACTGAACGAATAAAGGAAGTGTAATTCTTTCATAAAAAATAAAGATTCCCTGATTTTTTTAATAATGTAGGAGAATGTTTGTCTGTATGTGTGTGTGTGTGTGTCTATCTGTTGGCACTTTACAGGGCAGGTCGCTTAGTATAGAGGTATCAAATTTGGCACAAATATACTTTGAAAAATGGAAACGTGCATTTTAGTGCGATTTATATCAGATTTAATAAGTTTTTTATTTACTTAAAATTAAGCAAGCATCTAGAGACTTTTTAAAGATAATTTCGATATTGTTACAGAAAAGAAAAAGGAATTTTAGACCATTCTAAAATACTCAAAGATGCCTTTTTAATAATACTGATTTAGTTGCCATGAGATATTTTCCTGTATTTTGAAATTTTTTGAAGTATTCTTTAGCATGATTTTGAACAATAATCTTCATCGTTGCAATGAAATTTAAACCGTGTTAAATGTTTCATAAAATATTTAATAGCAAGATTTGTTTTTCATTGTTAAAAGTCAAAGAAAAAAAATTCTGTTTATTATTTGAGCTGTTTAATGAGATATTCGAAAACAAAATTACGTATCACGAAAGATAGCTAGCAATTAAAAGCCACATTATCTGGATTGTTATATTTTTTAAAGGAATTATGATGTCATGGGGCTTGATTCCATTAAGAAGATACAAGTTCACAGTAAGCAGAACATTTGTAAGGCTACTAAAATAACATGCTTTTAACGTCTATCACAGTTTGATATTTAAAAATACACTGGTGTGCAAAACTTAAGCAACAGGTATGTGTTTTGCCATAACTTCACGAGAAATCATCTGAGAGACATGAAATTCAGAAATGAGATACAGCATTTTGTTCTGAAAGAATGACGAAAGCAGAGTTGCGCAGAAATGAATACAATGCATACAGTATGGAATCAAACAAAAAAAGGCTTTATTGAACTCATTGTATCGTTACACATGATTGTCTGTCCAAGAGGAAGAACAGCAAGCAGATGTTCCTTAGTATGGGATATGCCCTTCCCTTACTGCAATGGTTGCTTCGCACCGTCTCCCCATACTCAGCACCAGATTGTCCAACAGTTCTTGAGGTAAGAGTGCCCATTCCTCAATCAGCATCTGTTTAAGTTGTCGGGTGTTCCCAGGAGGATGTAATCGTGCCGCAAGGCGTCTCCCCAAAGCATCCCACACATGTTCTATCGGATTTAAATTAGGGGAGCACGCCGGCCAATCCATTCGAGTGATATCTTCACTTTTCAGGAGCTCCTCAACAGCATGAGTCCTGTGTGGCCGTGCATTGTCATCCATAAAAACGAAGTCTGATCCAATGGCACCTCGGAACAGACGTACATGGGGAAGGATCACCTCCTGACAATAGCGATCTCCAGTTACAGAACCTCTGTCGAAAACGTGGAGCTCAGTCCACCCGTTCATCATAATGCCTCCCCAGACAACAACTCCAGGACCACCGAAACGGTCTCTTTCCGTGATGTTACTGTGATGAAACCGTGTCCCGACCTCTCTCCAAATCAACTGGCGTTGGGAATCGCTTGTGGCACTAAAACGACTCTCATCTGTAAAGAGGACACGACTCCATTGATGAGATGTCCAGTTTTTGTGCTCCCTGCACCACTCTAAACGGTGCCGCCGGTGGAAAACTGTCAAAGGGATGCAGCGTCCAGGACGGCGGGCGAATAGGCCACCTTTGTGAAGGCGTCTGGACACTGTAAAACGCGACACTTGTCGCCCCGTTGCTGCACACAGTTGCTGAGCAATGGCGCTTGCTGACTGCTTTCGGGTTCTTTTCGCCTGCAGGACGATATATCGGTCATCCACTGCAGTTGTTTTCCTGGGGCGGCCACCACCAACCTTTCTCACAGCTGTACCTGTGGTTTGAAAGGCTTTCCAAGCGCGCGAAACGACACTTTTGTTGATTCCGAACTCTTCAGCTACACTGGTCACACTACGCCCCTTCTCCAGCTTTCCGATCATTTTTCCACGTGTGAAATCGTCCAGGTGATTTCTGCTAGCCATATTTCACGAATTAACTCACCTGCACTTGCTGCAAATGTCTTTAATTGCGTCTCCGTCCTTTCTTTTATTGTAGTGTTGAGCTGCGCGCGCCTTCCGCACGTGTTTTGCGTCCGCTCACGTCGCCTGTGACGTTTTGTTCTTGATATTTGCATACGCATGACCTTTCTCTTGAATTACGTGTTCATTGTACTGATCGCAAGAACTCCTTTTCTGCAATTTCATGGCTATCTACTTAAAATTTGCATTGTTGCTTAAGTTTTGCACACCAGTGTATTTTATTCAGAGAATCATTTAATTAAAATAAAACACCCAATATACTCGGTGAATTAGCAGGTAGCCAAAAATGGCTAACATTAAAATAAAATAAGAGAATCAAAGTCGGATTATTAGAGATTGAGACATTCATGTTAAAGTAAATAATTTCGATGGGTTTAGATAATAGCTTGAAAGGAAGTGAATATACTATCAATTGAGTATAGGGTATGAATATATTACAAATCTTAACATATGAACAAAATAAGATAATCTAAATTAAAATAAGGCAATACAGGGTGGACACAAATTAACTTAGAGATTCAGTTTCATTATCGAATAACTTGCGAAATATTAATTTTAATTTATTATTTCACAGGTTGATTAATAGTGTGAACTTAGTTTGGTGAAAGTTAGCCCAGACAGTTTGGAGTTCGCAAATTAGTGATATATAATTCACGGCTGCTCAGCATTATTTCTGTATTCTAATAAGGATAGAGTCGTATATCAGAGCTAACAAAACAAAATTCCAGTTGAAGTTTTCTGAAATTTATTCCTTTGCACGAGAACAAAGAAATTTTCATCAATAATAGTAGAAAAATGACTCTAAAAATGAATGCAAACAAATCTGCAAATATATGACAGGGGATAATTTATTAATGGGACATTTTCAGAATAATGAAGAATACCACACCCCACATCCGTGAAAAAGATAAATCTTGTGCGATTCACTATCTTATATACATCAAATTTGGGTATCCCTTTTGCCCAATTTATATTTTTGTACAATTTTTTTTTGGTATTGTTCTCAATTAACACTTCATGAAAAATACTTTTTGAAGAAAAAATGGCCTTTTTTTTATTTGAGCATTTTACAGACAGTGAAGGTTAGAATACTTTTAGGAAGGAAATTCTTTTATTTGTAATTTTCTTATAATTAATAATTTTTTATATTTTCTTTTTTAACATTACAAACATTTTCTGATATTCTTTCTTTTGATATTTAATGAAAACATCATACTTCCCAGAATTTGTTATAACGAAATACTTTATGACGTGAAGACATTAGAACTTAAAGTAGCCTAAAATCGTATTTTTGATAATAAAGTGTAAAATTATATTTTTTGATAATAATATAATGTTATCATATAATCTTATAAAATTGCTTATATGATAACAGTTTGCATGTATATACGAGGAAAATTGCGTAGTCAGATGAAAAAAGATACATTATCTTACTTTAATTATTGTTCAGTCATATGAATGTATTCACTTTCTATCTACAAGGTAATTCAAAATTCAAACGTTGAAAATATTACAGCAGGCCTAAAATGCAAAATCAGCTCAAAATCACATTGGAAAATACGAAAGTACATGAAATTCAGATGTTCTAGTGAGTACACGAAGACTTAAAAGTGCTAAATAAAAAATTTCTATCTTTTTATTTGAATCACATGCGCAAGTACAGATTAAAAAAACAACTCTGAATTTGATTCACAAATTGCACATTTCACATATTCATGGATTATAGAACCTTTCCTAAAATATTTAGCATTTCGAGGATATTTGCACAGATAGTAGATATTCTTTAGATAATGTCGTTTCCCTTATTTATATTATAACAGTCAAAAATCAACGATAACTTTATTTTTGTTAGATTTACTTCATGTTTATAAAGATAGAATTTTGTAATCGGTTTTTCACTCGTTCTCTTACTTATTGGAGTTTTGAAATTTTGTACAATTGTGCATACATGCAACGAGTGTACAGTATTTTAATATTTTCAAAACTTGGTTACTAGTTACATGTTTAATTTGAATTATTTTTGATACTATATGAAAACCGCCATTCTGTAGTGCATCTGGGAATGAAAGTGAATACATAGTTTCATAATATTTATAATAAAAAAAACTAAGTACATAAAAAAAATATGAATAAAGAATTTAAAAAAAAACTACTTACTTTTGTCAATGTACTAGTAAGTAGATAATATACAGTTTTATATTCTCGTGTATAAAGTATATAAAAATAGTAATATTTAAAAGAATTGAACTTAAGATTTTAATGAATCTCCTAGTTTCAGACTTAGTCGACTCAGAAAAACTCTTTTTTTGGGAATTATGTCTGTTTTTTGAGTTTTTTATGATCGCAGTAACTCAATAACACGTTCAGCTAGACGGATGGAATTTGGTATACAGTCTTTATGCCAAATTTATTATCTATTAAATTTTGAACGAAATTCATTCCGAGGAAGTTCGGCTGTCCGAATATAAGTTAAAACGATAGCTACAAAATTAAGAGAGTTAGATAAATAAAATTTGATACACAAATTTAACAACTAAAGTGTAGATATGCATCAAATTTAAAGTAAAATCCATCAAGATATTGCCTGTCTATCGGTCACTTCTTTTACAAGCATGTAAACGCCATTACTAAAAAACTGTAGCTTTAGAACTGTAGCTTTGTCTTAAATTTTAGCTTCATTCGGTCCGGATTATGGTATACAAAATACTCATTCGGTTTACTGGTAGTTTTGCTTTACCATAGATGATTATTCGCTCTCCAAAAATTGCCAAAGATCGCAATTAGGCATTATTATAATTATTGTTCGCCAATAGTGTATGTATAATTTTTATGTTTGCACATTGATTTTTATGTTTATTTTTATAATCCTAATATTTTTATAAAAATTATACAAAATTTATATTATATATTTATTGGAAAATATGTGAGAATGTTTTAGTAGGCCATTCCCGTTGGTTTTATTAATAAAAAACAAATTTTAAGCTCAAGATTTACTCAATTCCTGGAGCGTTGAAAATATATTGCGAAGAAATTAGGCTACGATGAATGCTATATGACAGAAAATTCGATTTTTCAGACATAAAATTGTGTACTAAATTGATCACTAGACTGCATACTACCTGGAAATAGCATGATCGCCAAGCCCTGTTAAACCAATTTTTCAAAGACATTAAATGTTTATCAAGAAAGGATTAAAAAAAATCCTAGTTAGATTTTTTAATTAAAAATTAATAGAATTGCTATCTTTTTTCCTCGAGAACTTAGAAGTATTCTATTACATAAAAACCATTTTTGAATCATATTAAAATTTAAAAAATGCGTTATTTTAGTGATACCAATTATATATTTGCACAATATATTCTTTTATTTTAATAATTTTTAAACCCATTTTATGAATATTTTTAAATAATTTTCTTTGTTTTAATCACACACTTTTTGAAGTATAATTTTTGTATGCACCCTATCAATACTATGGTATGTGAAAATTATCTCTCTGTCTATCTAACTATATATGTATATATATTCAGATGAATCAAACCTAGATCTTTGTAGTTTTTTCGATTAGATGCTCAAATTTTCTTTTAACTTTTTCACGTTTTCAAATTCTTCTTCAGATAAAATGGTTTATTTTTTTAAAAAAATGTTTAACATTTTGAAAATATTTAAAGCATATTTAAAAAACTTTTTCTTTAAAAATAATTTAATTTTTTTACACACGAGGCAACTGAAACCAAATTACTTATGAATTATTATTATAAAATTTACTTATGTAGAGAATATATTAAAAACTACAAACTATTTTATTTTGGTTGTTGGAACGAAGAGAGTATGCTTTTATATTTATAATGCTTAAAGATCCCTAATCTGGTCTGGAAATTATGTCTGTCATGCGGCTGCAATTTTAACTAAATTGACTCTCTTAAATTTTCATCTTAAGGAACAGAACTACACCCATTCTTTTCATTTGTAGAATTTCAATTTTTACCTTTCCCCTTTATCATCTCGGGAGCTTCCTCATCCCGGAGCTGGCAAGCCCTAAAGAAAGGACTTAAAAATCTCGCCTGGAAATTGATGAGCTATATCTTCTACGGTTGGCCGGAGTCTCGCCTTTTGTAACATTAAAGTCGGCCCATTTCTCCTTCAAAAAAGCCACCCACCTGTCGGGGGAGGGGGGGCGATATCAAAAAGGGACAGATTACACTTCCTAATCCCAAACATTAGTCTTGGCTACAGAGTGTTTTTTATTAGGCGACAAGGACTTCAATTCCCTCTTTTACGAAGTGAGAAATCCCTTTTTTTCATCCCTACCTCTCCCGGCGCGCATTTTTTCTGTATTCTTTTTTTTTTAAATAAATGTCCACCGTTTTCGCTTTAATATTTTCTTATGAGTCGGAGATTTTCTTGTATCGTGGCTTTCTTAAACGCGGGGATCTCCATTTTAAGTGTATCGCGTTTCGGTAGAAAATCGTCTGAGGGTTGCCACTTGCAGACATGGTAGAATAATGCCAAGCTTCGGTGAAAAAGAAACGTCAAATGCAGAGCAGGTTGATTTTTTTCAAATGAATGCTTAGTGAAATCTTAATATTGTGTAGAGTTATTAAACAAAATAGAAAAAAAGGCAGACTCAATTAGCAAATGTCAAGGATAACAAAGAGTAATTAATGGGTATTGTTTCAGTATAATTTTTTTCAGTTAATAAATGAGAAAAAGCAGCAGTCCTCCTTTCGATTTTTTAGCACAGCATGCTTGGTGCGTTTTGTATTTGTTCTAGTTTTATAGTAGAAATGGATTTTGGACTTTTTACTGTCCATTAATTTTTCCAGTATTCGATAAAGATTTACAATATTGCCATCAAAATTGCGAGTCAAATTTCATTATCTCTCTCTTTCTCTCTTTCAAACACACGCGCGCGCGTCTAGAAAGAACGTGGACGGTCGAGATCACGCACAAAAATTTGATATAGATATAAACAAATTAAGGAAAAAACTACATTCCATATTTCGTTGCTTTTGATCTTTGACTCTTTGCCTTTTTAAGCTATTGTGAATTAAAATAACCTCAAAAACATTTTTTTTGGGGTAAGGGGTAGTTAGAACACGGAGATTTCTTTTGCATACTTTCTATATTTTTCATATATTCTCTCTACATATACTCATATATATTCAATTGTATATTCTCTCTCTCTCTCTCTATATATATATATTGCTTATTTTAAATACAAGATTCCTCTCTAATCGTGAACCAATAACAATTTTCTAAGCTATTAGACACCCTTACAAACCATTTAGAATATATTTCCAACCAGAAAATTGTTTTAAATAACATGAATTATTATATTTTGTGTTGCTTGAGTTAATAAAGGTATTGCTGGAAAAAAAATAACAAAACAAATTTTTATAGAATGTTCCAGCCGTATTAGTCATATTTAATAAAATATTCTTGACACTCAAATATTTTAAATAAAAGAAGTTACATTTATCTTCGAATATGACTGACATATTTTTGAAAACTTGAATATCTCTAGTTTAAATGATTTTAGAGCATATAAACAGCCACTTTAAGGAAGATGGACAATGCATAACGTTACCTCCGGCGATTGCTGATTAGCACAAAATACTGAAATTAAAAACTTCAAAATTCAGCCAGTTTTACTCGCAGAAGAGTGGAATTAATTCCTTTGTTTACAATATTTCTGTGTCAAGAATATTTGATTTAATCTGAGTAATAGGAATCGGATGCTATAAAAAAATTGGAAAGGAACAAAAATTGTAACTTTTTTAGTGGTAGGTCCATTAACTCAAAGAACATGGAATGCAATTCTTTATGTCATTTAAAGCATTTCTTTAAATGATTGTTGATACTTATATCTAACAGGCTATAAATTAGCTATTGGATTAGTAATGGAATAAACACCGTATATATTTTTACACAGATTTTTCTTCACTTATTTTTACAATGAGGAAATAGGAAACTTAAAAAATGAAGATGAATGAAACATCGAAAGAATTGTCACATACAAAAAATATTTTATTTCATAGATACATTAATAAAATAATCTAAATGAAATCGGCTTGAGTTCATATTCGAATTGCAATAATCATTTCACTTTATTTCCCCATGTTTAATATTTTGCTATGACAAAAGATTCTTTTTTCATTCCGCCAATGCAAAACTGGTAAAAGGAAAGGAATTTTGTAGACATATATTTATGTCGTATACACTCATGAATGGATCCTATTACACCATAGTTAAAAAAATTAAGCATCTTAAAATAAATAATTTAAAACTAAAAAGACATAAGTGCTGATAATCTTTTTTTTTAATATCGTCTACCACTTCTCTTAATTTCATTTAATTGCAAAACTATCAGTTTTAAGTTCATTGCAAAAATGTTCAAATCTTTAATCTTTTTCTTAACAACGTCTGCCACTTCACTTAACTTGCTACAAAGAAAGAAAGAAAAAAAAAAAAAAAACCAAAAGAGCAATTATAAATCAATATTATACGTTTCCAAATTGCAACTTTAATAATTTATTTTATTTGTACAATTTCCGCGCAATTATCTTGCAAAATATCTAATTTTCAAAATTTATTTTCAAAAATTATTTCTTTTAGTTGTATTGGTATGCACTTTTTTTTAAAAAAGAAAACGTTTTCTTTAAAAAAAATATCTGATACTGAAAACTACTCACTTGCAGAAAAAAGAAAGAATTACTTTACCTCGTTTGTTATTAAAAATGCCAATCTGGCAACCCTGAACTTCACATATTGTAACTTCCATGGCGAGCTCTCGATCGCAGCTAACGTTCTTGGGAGGAGGATTTCCAGAAAATCTTGAGACTTACGATCATGATTTCTTTTTCAGAACTTAAAATTGCGGTCCAGATTGTTTATTAAGCAGTATCTAATGGATGTTGAAAACAGAAATAAAGTCTTTAGCGAAGCATTTGAGGTGTTATTAAAGAAGTAATATTTTGCAAAGGATTTGGGAGTAAATATATTTCATTACAACTTTATTTGGAGCATCAGTAAAGGAGAAATATTTTGATTTATTTTTGTAAAATTTATTATTTAAAATTATTTTATATCTATTTTAAACTTAATGAGTATCTTAATTTCTAAAAATATTTTTGATAATATTTCCTTATAGCAACAAATTTGTTATAAAAGTTTTTATTTTCTTAAATATGAAAAAGAGAAAGTATTGTAATTGTCAAAAGAATGAACCTTAAGATTTTGATAATTTTTCACGTTTTCAGAACACTTTGTATTTAATTTTGTCTCTCTATCTGTAAGCACGATAATTCAAAAAGGAAACGAGTTCGAAGAATTAAATCTGGAATGTGGTTTAGTCATGGAAATTGTAGATTTCTGTCAAATTTTGAATGAAGTCATTCATAAAGGGAAGGCATTCTTTTCCTTTCTCAAGAATGATGTGAATGTGATATTTCAAAAAAAATTGCTTATTAAAATCAGTCCACTGTTTTATTATGAAAATTATAGATTGAAATAAAATTTTAGACGAAATCCATTGAATGTCTGTCTAATTGCATGCATGTGGTCTCGACTTCTGAAAAAAAAACCTACATAAGTTAGAGAAACGAAATTTGATGTAAGGGTTTTGACATTAAAATTGAAAATTTGCACAAAGTTTGAATTCGATCAGTGAATTAGAAGATATTCAAAATTTGCTCTCTCATATTTTCATTATAAGGTATTTGGAAAGATGGTTTAAAAATTTAAGGACAAGTCAGCGATGAGTGACAATAAGCGAAGCGTGCATCACATCAAAAAGCATCTTATTCGAATACTTTTAGCATGCCAAAGCTTTATAATTGATATTGCTTTCTATCTATCATTGTATCTGCCACTTACGCAAAACTTGTAAGGTTGACATTCATGCAAGTGAATTGTTCAGTTATAGTGAATTTGTATTCCATGAAATCTGTATTCTATATTTTATTTGAGCTTTTTTTCCCTTTTAATAAATTTATTAAGAATCTCCAACAATTACACTAAAGATTTTTATTTTTGTATACATAACCACCTTCGAAGTCTGTACATGACTTTTAGATACCCTGTGTATAGATAGATAGATTGGCATGAAGGGCTGATATGTCAAAGTCTGGAAGCATATGAGAAAGCTTTAGTAAATATAACTTTTCTTTTAAAAACTAAGAGAAGAACAGTTTTTCTGTCCAGAATGTTGTATGAATTTAAATGTATGTGAACAAATGTGATCAGAAAATAGAGGCGTTATTTTAATATTGAGTATTTCTTCTAGATTTTTGTTTCATTGTATTATTATTCTCAAAGTGCAATGGTCAGGGAGAGAGATGTGGCCTTTTGTGTATTTTGTGACAAAATTTTAGACAACAGCCATATTATAATTATAACAGAAGTCAAATTCCAGATTTTCATTTATCTTTTCCCTTGGATTTTTTTGAATTTATGCAGAAAATTATGTATATCTGATGCTTATACTAATTTGCAGGAATTTATCGCAGTTACTATTAAATCCTTAATTTCTTGTATTTTTGTAAACACATAACGCGAAATCGAGCATTTTTTTTATGCACAATATACGCCATTTATAGAGGTTACGGATGTAGCGATCAATCGATTGTACTGATTAAACTATAGATTTACAGATTTCCCGTATCTCAATCCAAAGAAAATTCGCCGGTTCTAGTGATCATCAATTTGGCTGTAATGCTCAATTTCGATGGCCAGGCTGTTCAGTTTTTATTAGGACCAATCAAGAGGATGACTCTGATAAAATAAAAACGCCAGCGAACTTTTCCAAGGAGGAATCTGAGTCCTGATCAACTGTGATATAAACTGGAAAGCAATTAATAAAACCTACAAGAAGATGAATTTGTCATGCATGGATGAATCAAAGGGATGGCGCCATATAGCATGAGGGCAACGATTATGAAAAGGAGTAAGAACAGAAACCTCAGTCAGCAGATGAAATCCTGCAAGTCCTTCGACCCTTAAGAAGATCATTCCAATACCTGCTGAATCTTTTTTTCTGAACATTATTTATAATAAATGTTTATCCCACGAAGTTTGATATTTCACTAGTCCCGACAACCTTTTAAAAATAAAAAATAAATATATATGAAAATTTTTCATTCCTGTGGACTGTATTATTTTGTTGCATCTAATGAAAATGAATGAATATTATGCATGATATTTTGTGCTGTGTGAATTGTTTTTTCTACTATATTTATATTTATAGAGTCGTATTAGTTTTAAAGCACTTCAATATATGGGTTCAAGACAAATTCAATATTTGGGTCCAAGACAAAGTGACCATTACAAAAGGCATCCGTTGTATTACATACAACCAAATTATTTCAAGTTGTGATTTATTAAATTTGTGGTTCTATTGATGCATTTGTATATTTGTTTTAATTCTTTATATTCTATTTTTTGTTTTATATAATTATGTAATGTGTCCTTGGACATCTTGTATACTTAGAGGTTAGGGTTTAAACTAATCTAACAGATATCTCACAGTGTTAAATAAACAAGTATGGAACGGATAACTTTGCCCATTAAATGGTAAATAATAAAACTGAACATTAAATCCAAATGAATTCATATAAAGATTACGAAATTAGATGGAGAAAGCACATTCTAAAAGAAAAAAACGTATGCTGTGCCTACATTCCTTGAATCACTGCTACCTATATTAAAAAAAATATTGTTTCACAGATGGGAAATTTTTTTAAAAAAATGACTAAAGCTTCATTTGACTTAGAATGTTATATAGATCCTGTTTTCGTTATGGGTTTTGCCGGAAAAAATAATGTCTTGTTATGACCAATTTGCTGTAATTCAAAAAAGTTCTCTAGCTTCCTATTTGAAATGTGTGGAACAGATAGTTTCAGTATTCCTGATTTGCCCTAAAAGTTTGTCGGAACTTTTTTCAGATTCTTCCTACAGTAATATGCATCTGATCTATCATCAATAATTTTTGATTTAACAATAAGTATCAAAGAGAATAGAAATAGATCTGTATTTAGTTATATGATGTTAATAAGTGAAGTTTCAAATATTTTCTCCTTTTCTAAATGAGGATATAGTTGGAGACCAAGAAATTAATTTCTTGAAAACTATTCTATGACATAACACTGACATTTTTTGAAATGTATTATTTTAACAAGAGGCGTATTACGTAGAAACATTCATATCTACGCATTTCTACGTAAAATTGATTTATTTGATTTTGGCATAGGTGACTTTTCTTAAAATCTTTCAGAAGTGTAATTATATGAATCTGATCTTTTGACGTTAATCCCTGATTATTAAATACTAGCCACCTTTTGTCGTTCGCCCAGTTTCTCGATATTTTAGCTTATTAAATGATTAATTTGTTATTTGATGCAACTGAAAAACATGAAATCAATCAGTATACAGCAAATTAAAAAAAGTAGGGTATTACGAAATAAAAGCGGAAGTGAAAATACTACTGCTGAGTTAATGACTGGGAAAAACACGATTGAATGTTTTGATGTATAGTTTGAATTCCTTTATAACATTTAAAAACATTTTTTACAGATAATGTATCAAATAGAATTAAAAATATTATTTCTTTTAAATAGGAAATTGTGCAGACATGAAATGGATATCTTTAAAAAGATAATTTTTTGAGTCTTAAGATAATACAAAGATTATTTTTTGCAATATAATTGTTTTAGAAAATATGAATATCAATTTCCATAGGGAAGTCATAACGACATGGCTAGATTTAAAAATAATGTACGGTCGCCAAAATTGAAATATTTTGAAGCTATTTATGGTAACTTTTTTGCTATCTCTAAAATCAATTTGTTACCATTTTTAGTATCCAATTAGGGATTGCAATATTGGGCCAAAGGTTCAATACCGGTATTCAGAAGTTTTTAGATCTTAATACCGGGATACCGGTTTTAATACCGGTAGTAGAAATTTTAGAAAAAGAAAGAAAACACTGGAGTTCCTTTGTTTTATTTGCCTGTTTTTTTAGAGAGTGTAAATATCACAAAAAATAGTAACTTATAAATTATAACAGTATATAAAGAATCACAAAAAAGTAAAGGAACATCTTATTTATTTAAATCACAAAAAAGTGTCAATATCACTATTCAGTATGTGGTACAGTTACACATTTTTGAAACGTGATCTTAAAAAACATAATGCATCAATTGTACTGTCATTAAGCCTGGAACGTAATTTTGTGTAAAAATTACCAGCTGTCGAAAACACTCTTTCGGCATCTACGCTAGTTGGCGGTACTGTTAGCAATGAGCGCTACACTTTTTCCAAGTATTTACCGCTAAATCCCTCATCTTTAAATAAATCGTTTTCTCATCGAATGGTTGGGACATAGCTGCTTTCTGTATTGTATTTTAGTTTGTTGAAATTTTTCTATTTATCCCTAATTCTAATTTTTGTTCAAAAGACAATTCCTTTTCACTATCGACATTAGTGTCATCATAATCTTTAATAACTGTACCGAATTCTTCTGAATGTGGATAGGTTTGTGGGTAAATTTTTTTTAATAAACTTGATCAGATTTTAATTGGTTAGTCTCTTTTCTTCTTTTTCATTTTCATTTTTAAAATCATTATAATTATGTAAAAACCGTAAGACATTTTCTATTTCTTTATGCCTTTCATCTTGCGATTTTCCAATGTAATATATAATTCTTCAGAGAGTGATGTGTGCTGTTCTTTCAGTCAATTTGTTGCAATTTGTCAAATTGTTGCATTAGCTGTTAATAAATTAGAATCTCTCCGACAAAATGCCCCAACAGCCAGTTTTATTGGAATTAGAGCTGATACAGTTCTGGATATTAAGTGGAATTCACTATCTGAAAAATTAATTTGCAGGTTATTGCCTTTTAGATTGGATTTCTTATTTTCAAAAATTGTTCCATCATTGGGAGTAAACTGTTAAGAGTAATATATATATATATATATATATATATATATATATATATATATTAAATACCGAAAAAACAGTATTTAAACTTGTGCAAATGGTTCAAAATACCGGTATTGCAATCCCTATATCCAATTCAGAATAGCAGTTTTTAGACGAGTTTTTTTGGACGAATGGCACTATTTTGATGTGCTTGTCGAGAAAGGTTAACTAATTTGAGACTTTACCATGATTACTTATCTCGAGATGGTTAAGCCTATTTTTGCACTCGATAAAACTTTTCGTTTGTAGTCTATTTTTTTTACCCATTTATTTACCTTCTTTCTTCTGACTGAATTTACTTTTTGGTGAGATGATGAAACATCTCCAGAATATTTTGCAGCTTCATTAATTGGCTGAACGAAATGTTGGATTTCATACACCTGTAAAAATATTCAATGAATGAAGCAGTCGGAAGCTCGTTTGATGGTTTGTTGATATTTGAATGTTGCCATTCTACAGTAAGTAATAAACACAATTTCTGTGGCACGTACGTTAGCGTTTTATATATACAGAAGTGCAACGAATATCACCATATAAATATTTTTTTTATGTAGGGCTAATTAATAGAATTTCAAATATTTTTAATGTAATTTTTGGATCTCTTAACTGAGAATATCTTTCCAAATCGCACAAACTGATTTCTCGTAATCGGTTTCCATGAAAGAAGAGATGCATATTCTTAGAAAATCACTATACTCTGTTTCACCCTAACTTGGCAGTAGTGTATATTCTAGGCATGCCGAATCGCAGTCGTTGTCAGGGGAACTAGGTTACTTTAAAGTACAAAGTTACTAGAAATGCAGATCGCTGGCGAAACTTTATCTCTCAAATTTTTCGCCAAATAATAAATATTTATCTACTTTATTATATTATCACTTTATCGGAGAATTAATTGTTTCCTTATTTTCATTATTTTTTCAATATTATTGATACATTATTTTAATAAATCATTAAAGTTATTTCATTTCGTTTCATCGTTTCTCAAAAGAAAACCCTAAATCTTTCAATATTCTGTAAAGCGTAGTTCGTCTAATGCTTTTCGAAAAGATATCTGTATCATCGTTCACATCTTTTAAAACTTCATCTAATGTTGGGATCTCATTTCTACGAAAAAATACATGGATTTTTTGTCAAATACAGGATAATGTAAAATCATCATATTTTACAAGACTTGAATGTTTACCTACTGAGCCTGGTCGTTTCTTTCCATGGGTACTTAAATGACTGGATGCCTTTATTTATTTTTTCAAAAGGAAAACTATTCATTGCGAAACACCTGTAAGATGCGAAACTTTATTGACGATTTGATTGATAGAATCTTGAGGGTTTTCTCGGAGTCGAGAATAAACATTTAATATGTTTCTGCATGCTCCACTTTTTGTTGGTTTCACTCGTCTTGATGGTTTAGTTTAGTTATATTAACGTCCCGTTGTAAAGCAACACTAGGGCTATTTTGGGACGGACCTCGTAATTTTGAACCGCTTCACTCGTCTTGAAGGTGTGCACAGCGTAGTCGGTGATAACACTTTCTCTTTTTCAGGCATTTTAGTAGTGAATAGAAATGACGAATCGAATTCAACAATCAAAACTAATAATTACTAATGTGATTAATAGCATAAAAATATCATCTGGTAAAAAAGCGAGAATAAAAAAGTACGAAAGATGATAATGGTTGCGAACTTAATGAAGCTGAGTTGGCGGAGACGTAAAAGAAAAGCGCGCCAAATATTTGACCTAGAAGACCGGTTCTAGCCAAAGTGGAATTCATTATGTTAATCTTTTAGTTTTATTCGTTCGCTTTATTTACAAAAAACAGATAAGCACTTCTAACTTTAGAATAATTTTAAATACATACTGATAACAAATGGATTTCTGTAATTTATGATATTATTTGATAAATTTCCGATTATTTTAACTATTTCAAAGTCGGAATTGATGAGGAACTCTTTCCCAACGCGGAGCGTCACATTTTCTACTTTTTACAATACTGCCAAGTTAGGGTGAAACAGAGTATAATATAAAAACATGAGTTATTTCCTCCAAACGGCAAAGTTTCATTTTCCTGCATTTTTTTAACCAAAGCATTCTGCAAACCCAAGGAATAAAATTCAAACACGTCTTTTATTTGTCGAACGTACTTCCCCCCTCCCCTTTTTAGATTTATCGTGAAGATACTTTCCCCGATCACAGGAATCTCTGCCAACGAAGACGATTTCTAGCGAGCATCTAAGGAAGGGGGGGGATGTAAGGGGACTGTGGGTGAGATTTTGGGCCTCGCCTGCATGATAATAAGGAAACAGGAACGTTTGATAAATTGCTCGCGCTCACAAAGGATGAAAAAATAAAAGATCTTTAAAAATTTTTTATTATTCGCCAGCGACACCGAAGCTGGACGCTTAAGGTCCTTGTTCCGGTTTTATTTATGTTAAGAAGGGGGAGTGTCGGATATTTTTTTTCTTTCATGAATGTTTTTTAAGAATTGATCGATGTATCAGTAATGAAGTCTTAGAATTCTGGGGAGGGGAGCTCGTTTATCTCGTGTATTTCATCAAGAAAAAGAGAGACTTTTGTCCATCGATTTTGAGACATTGTATATTTCTTAGTAGATTTACAATTTTTGGGTATAAGAGTCTTTCAATTTGTATTGTTTGGGATCTCTCATTATTATTTTAATTTTATTAAGAGAAAAAAATGGGAAGATCAATTTCAAAATCTTTTCCCAACGAATTATGAAATTTTAAATAATTAATGATATAAACATATACGACATTATATATTATACGGTATGCTATTTAGACGACGTTGTAACATTATTAACATTAACATTATTAGGTTATCATTTTGTTTTTCTCTCATCCCACCGACAAAAATTTGGATATTTTAGATCTGTATTAGTCACTTTTGACGACGATTTGCTTCATCAAGACTGTTAGTAGTCACCACCGACAATGAGTTGTCAAATTTCAATAAAATTTCTTGTTCATAACTTGATATTTATGATTCTCTCAGCAAAATATATATAAGCATTTAATTGTGACTGGTATTATAGCCATGTTATTTTAATAACGTGACATTTATTATGTTTACTGTGAATATGAAACTTCTTAATGGAGTCGAGTCCCACAACATCATGGTACCATAAAAAAATTAAGTATTTGGGCAATTATTCGCTGTCGATTGAGTAACAGAATTTCACCTTCCAATTCCTCATCTTAACAGGGTTGATAATTAAAGAAATCTTACTTTCTTAGATTTCAACACTTGGAAGTAAATCATGCAATTAAATATTTGATCATTTCATTCCCACAATGAAAATTATGCGAAACTTATTTTTAAAAAAATTGTTAAATTTCAGGAAGAAATTGCGCGTTAATTAAATTGGGATCATTAAAAGGGCGAATTTTTATATCTTAAAATAATATAGAAAACAATTTTGTGTAGTAATATTTTGGCACCTATCGTGGAAAAATGCTAAAATCTCCTTTAACTTTTAATTAATTAAAATTCAAAACAAAAATACGAAGTATATATTTTTACCCATTTACAGAATTTCATTTTTTAATTTCAAATCTAGTAGTTTTAAGTCAAATGTCTGTCCTGTAGAATGCTAATACACAGACACATATTTTCCTTTATTATTAGTAGAAAATCATGGATTTTTTACTAATGAGGCATCGGTATCAGTGTTTGTGGAATATGATAACCAATTTCAAATAAAATCTCCCATGTATCTGAATTTTACGCTTTAACAGATAATTGGACCTTTAAACTTTTAATTTTTTGAAATTTTTTTTAGGATTTTATTTGATAGTAGAAATCGACCTGAACATTTTTTTTGGTATTGCACATGTATGCACGTTAATTGGTTTAAAAGATATAGTCAAAAGCGTGAAGGTCACTATTGACTTTTCACTCGGAAACGTTTACTTTAAAGTCTTTTTTCTTAATACTACATTTTCAGAGCTTGCGAGCAGGATTAAACAAAAATGGTTCATCATATCAATATGAAATTTACCAGGTATGTTGATACACACATAATAAAGAAAATCATGTAAAATCAAAGCATTATATGCATACTTTTTTTCAGTGCTTGTTAATATGCTGAAAATGTTTTTTTTAAAAATGCTCTGTCATGTTTTAACAAAATAAAAAGTAAAATAACCCCAATCAATCAATTAAAATATTTATCATTTTGCATGATTATCAAGTTATGTTCTTTGAGAGTTAATTGGTGTAACATTTGTTAATATAAGTTGCATTTTTTTATGAAAAACTTTGTTCTCACGCAAATTCTATCTCCGACAATTTATATGGAACATGTTTTTTTCACATACATTTTAATTAATGAAATTTATTTCACGAACTTGAAAATTCATAATCATGAGGTCAAATGTCTTATTAACTGTGGTAAAAAAATCTATTAAATTTAAGAATTTTTTTTCTTACGTTAGGGGGAGTCATATTTGACTAACTTTCGAAGTCTGTTTTAGTTGTTAAATGTCCTATAGTCTCTTAAAGTCAATCACAGGCATGATATGATGTAAAAGTTTGAGTTGGAGATAGTCAGCTCAGGCGTTATTTTCATAATCAGCTTTGAAGTTAATTACATTCTAAAATACTTATAAGATACAATTAAATTAGGAAGTTAATCTAATTAAACTGAGCCACGAAGAAACGTAATAACGAATGCAATACCTAAATACAATACCTAGCCTAAATGCAATACCAAACAAAAATTTTAGAAATGATTGTGTTTTTTAATACTTTTGTACTTAGTTCATGATTTAATTCATCTAAATACTGTCTCAAAGATTCTTTTTGTTTAACAATGAAATATCAGCTAGAATTTATAAGTTGAAAACTTGATTTGTTCCTTTTCTACGATTAATGAATTTAATTTATACCTGACAAAGTGTAAGTTAACGAAAACAGATAATGAACAATTTAAAAAGTAAGTTCTGGTGAAACAAAACAACAACAAAAAATATACTGACAGCAAAATTGCCTCAAGTGAAATTCTCTGCAGTCACAGTCGTGGTTTGTATTTCAGCTCCAAATGAAAATGATTTTTTTCCCCAACGAAACACCAAATTTAAAAATGGCAATTACGAAAATCTTAGGAAAGTTGTGACTAATTTGCTATTATAAATTCTCATTTTCATGGAACTGCAAACTGAAAAGGAGGGGGAAAAAAATCTAATCTGCCTCAGCTTTAAAAATTCCAGGCATTTTCATATGTGCTGAGATCGAGTTTATTCCAAACTTTATTTCGTAATTATAGCTAGAGGCATGTAGTTAATTAAGAATAATCTCTTTTCTAGCGTCCAAAAAATGGTTAAAAACACTTTTCCCTCTTCTATGAACCATTTTAATTAATCGAAGTGCTGACATAAACATCTATGAAAAAAGATGGCGAAAAAATCGAGTAGCAAACGAAAAAATTGCGAAATGAAATGCTTTAAAGAAAGAATGGAGAATAAATTCTTTTGAAATAAAATCGGAATGATCTTATGAGAAAAAATGGTATAAGTAATGTTTTAAGGATGAATTATTGCTCATTTGCCTACTTGGCAGAGACTTAAGAAAAATATATTTCATTAATAATTATTCCAATTAATTGGAATGTTGCTAAAACTAATCAATCAAAAGAAGGAATGAATTTCTTTTTTTCCTTCTTTTTAACAACAAAACTTGCTTTGTAAACAAAATTCTTGTTGATACTGAAAATAATATATTACTTTTTAATTCTAAAATTATTTGATAATGAATCCTATTTCCTTTAAAAATTTAATCGGCGATTATTTCTTAGCAAAACTTGAAGAATTTTTATCTTTGATTCAAATAATTGCAAAAGTTTGTTTTTATCAATCTCGTAGAATTTATTTAAAAAAAATATTACCATATTAAAGGTTAAAATTTATTCTGATTTCTATTTCTACAACAGAAATGTCAAAATATCAGAAGATAAAAATGAATGAAAAAAAAAAGATTGAAACATTGTATAAAACTGAATCATCGAAATTTTCTGATTATCACTATTGGATATATAAGAAGGACAATTTAGAATTCTGTAATCTCATTGACTAAAACTCTCATACGCATATGATAGAAAATAAAGCCTAATAAATAATAAATAGACGAAAATAATTTTCATTTAAAACTAGTTCTCTGGTACATTTCAGCAATATGATTAAAATCAATGTAACGTATTTGGACAGAAAGCATTAAAAAAATGAAAAACTCTCATGAACATAGGTGATGTTTCACGATCTGAAACACTTTTAGACGAGATGATAAGCTAATATAATCCTTGTTAAAAATATTATGAATATCATGCTATATTTTGTAAATAAGTTAAAATATCTTAAGAAATCATAATCCCTCTCGTCTTCCTTACAAGGTGTTCCAAATATATCCACAAATTTTGAATAGTTATAAAATGACGAATTAATAATGTAAGTTTGATAATTTAATAGATTTATTGAAAATATGAAATCTTTTGACGTTCCAGAAGAGGTCTGTATGTTGATTGTCATTGTCAAAAAGCCGCTGAAAACTTCGCCAATCTACTTGCCAAATTTTCGACGCATATCCTTTAATATTTGATAGCATTCTCTTACGATAGCTGCTTTTAACTCTGATTGAAATTAATCGCTGAAATCTTAAAATTCAGAAATTCTTATAAAAAGGGGTCCATTGGTTCGTCGATTCGGTCAGTGGCAGATTTAAGCATTTTGCGGCACTTTATTGTGCACATTATCAGATTTTCTTGCAATAAGTCACTTTAATTTAACAAATTACAGCATTTTTATCTCACTAAACGCTTTATTTCGGTTTTTTTTTTAACTTTGGGAAAATGAATATTTTCTTATTTATTTATTATGACTTGTGTCTGCAAGGCCTCCATATTTGTGCACATTGTTTAAGCAGACGCTCGATATTTATTAATACTGCAACGTAAACCTGTTGTTGTGGTTGTTTCTTATGGCACTTGCCATGGACAAGGCCGCTATTACTAAGACAGCGATTTAAGCCGGTGGGGGAGCGTCTCTTGCTTTTATAGTAGCGCCAACCAAGAGTACGATTTTGCTACTCACGCATCACTCATTCACTTGCGCAACCCCTTTTTACAGGAAGGCACATTCACACATCTCACAGATAGAACAACGAAAGAACAACCATGCCCAAACCGGGACTCGAACCCAGGATCTCGCCCAGATCACGAGGAAGACGCGCTACCCCTATGCCAGGACGCCGGCGCAACGTAAACCTAACCTAAATAAATGAAATAAAAGAATAAGAATCTGATCATTTACGCTTGACTAAGTGAATTCGTCTATTTTATAATTATATATTTTTGTACTTATGTATATAAAATTCAAATATAATATAGACTAATAATATTCTTTTAATCCATTCGTGTTCAATGACGAGTCTAATTCGCGCATTGAATTACTAAGTGAAAGTATTAAGCAAAGCAATTAAGTGAAAGTATCAAGAAATTTAAAATGCAAAAATTGCTTAAAAACGCGACATTATCTCAAATGCTCTTATATTATTATAGAAATTAAAATAATACTACTTGTCCAAAATAAGCTGTGTCATCTAATTAAGAAGTTAAGTAGATTCATTTGTCAAGGGGTTAATGAACGTGCTTGTGGTTTCCTTAATCTTTCGGTCCTAGGTAGTTTGCTGCCTAGTAAGAAATTACCCTCTAGATTCGATGAATGTGGAGGGAAATTACTGCTTTGATTTCGCTTTAAATTCGCTCCCATCAAAATTTTATCGAGACGGACTTCTAATTAAAGAATTAATTCCAATGGTATTAGGACTTTATTTATTAGTTTCAGTATAAATTCTTTGATATGCAATTATTGCTATGTACAAGTACTTCACAGAGCTTGTATACTTTTGGAATTCATGCGAATATTAAAGTTATCATAATAAACAATTTTAGCTACGCGATCTCCCATGTAGCATCGTCCACCATTTTCAGGAAGCGTTATTCTGAATGTATAAGTTTATTTTTATTTCTCAAATCGAATTATGTAAATGTTTTTACTCCAACCATTTCATGAACCTAAAAATAGCGGTAATTTCCCATTACCTACGTCTATGGTAGAAGAAGTTACCTTTCGAAGCTATTTTCGGTATTTCTGATTCTATATTCATTATCTATTTACCCCGATCTAATATCAACGTACACGAGGTCACGTGCTGCCCCGCATTGTTTTAGAGGTCGACCAAAAACTAATGAAAGAAGAAGCCGCGAGTGTCCGTTCCCAATCTAATCGGGGCAGGAAGCTACCTTGTCTCTAATTGGTGGGGGAGCGAGAGATGGCCAATCGAGACAAAGGATGTCATCGCGAGCAAGTGGGCTTGTGGAGGAGCGACAAATCGGATAAAGCGGTCGTTTTCGCCCTCATTTGCCATTCATTCCGGCCCTTTGACTTCGTTAGGGGGCCCGTTCGGAGGGCCCCGTGGGAGGGCCGGCTCCTCACAACGCTAGGAGGTTGCCGGGACATAAAACAAAGAGGGCGCCAAGGAAAGGCCGCCAAGAGTGGTCAAGAAACGGAGATGAGTGTGATCCAGCATTACATCAACATCACATTAATCAGTTTAATCTTCTATCTGTTTGGTTGTTTGAATTGTTTCCAGTAAAAATTGAATCTGGCGATGGTGTGCCAAACGTATGATAATAGGATACAACACTGTGAGCTTATTCTTAAAATGCGAATTATGGAATGAATATGAATACGAAATTATGGTTTTGTCGCGGTCTGCAATATTTATATAATAAAAGTCGTAAAAACCTTTATACATCTCTGACCTTTGAGCCTTTATAATACTCTTTCCGTTGCGAGAAATTGATTATATTATTTCCGTAAAAACGGAATTGCAATTGTAATTATTATCATTACATTCTATTTCTATTACATTTACATTATAATTCTATTTCTATTACATTTACATTGGCTTTGAGAAAATGTCTCTTATTTTTCTAAAAACTCTTTGTATATCTTTATGAATTTAAGATATAACCAAAAATAAATAATTTATTGTTATATTTGTATCAATAATTCAGAACTAAAAGCATAAAAATTCTACATAATAATAATAAGCATTCAGGTATTTATTAATAAATAGTGTTTGGTGATCAATTGGTATGTTGATATTATTAATTAGAAAAGCAGCAATACACATTACTCTATACACCAATATACATTACTATATATATAAAGACATTCACAAAATATTTTAAAATAAAAAAACTTCCACTACTAAACAAATAGTATTAGTAGATAAATACAGAAAAAATATTTTATCTCTTAAATTCTTCTCATTGCTGATTTGTTTTCTTTCACGTTGTTCTGATTCATCTAAGTGTATATCAAACATTTGTATCCTAATTTAATATATAATCAATTTTTAATTGTATTTTTGCATTATTAATTAGGTTTCGCACAAAAGTATACTTAATAGCATTTCTCCAAAAAATAAATTAAAAAAATGAAATTTACTATCCCAAATTTCAAGTTATCATGTGAGAACATTATTATTTTTTAAAATTATTATTTGTCTTAGTTAATTTAAGTCATTAACCAGTTTAAACTGGTTTGAAACAATCACGAGACTTTTCTATCGGTCTCTATCCCCCATCACCCCTCTCTCTCTGTGTGTATATATATATATATATAATGATAATTTTTTTAAACTTTCATTTTTAATTTTTCTAACTGGCAAACAAAGTTTAGAGCTCAAACGATTTTGAGATGAAAACATCCATCGTTTTCTAAATATAGACGCATGAGTTATCTGATCGCCTCGTGATTGTTTCAAACCGGTTTAAACTGGTTAATGACTTAAATTAATTAAGACAATTCGTAAGAATTCAGAGAATGTATAATTTGGAAATCAAGTTGTAACTTAATTGGCGATAAATCGCCAAATGTGTCAATCTTCTGCATCATTTTCTAATAACCTTATTTTAATTAGTTGAAATTATCCCTGAACCAATAATCTTTATCAATTAAACAAAATTTTTTTGAACTTGTTTGGTTTATTTTTTAAAAAATTGCGCGAGTTAGGCAATAACACTGTGATTTCCAAGGGAAATATTATATTAGCAGAAGATAGATAATTCAAAAGCTATTCAGTGAAATACAATTCCAAAATAAAACTACATTAGCAGACGATAGATAATGGAAAAACTGTACTGTGAAAGCCGACTCCAAAATAAAACTACATTAGAAGGCGATAGATATTTCAAAAGCTATACTGTGAAAGCCAGTTGAAAAATAAAACTAAATTAGCAGACGATATATAATGGAAAAACTATACTGTGAAAACCGACTCCAAAATAAAACTACATTAGCAGACGAAAATTATTTCAAAAGCTATTGTGAAAGCCGACCCCAAAATAAAAAAGACGTTAAATCGCCAATTTGTTGCCTACGCATTTTGAGGTTTCAACAATTTGTTGCTTTCAAATCGCTTCAAAAGACCTCAAGCCGAAACAACATCATGTTCTCACATGATAAAAAAAATGAATAATTGAATTGTTTTTTTAAATTAATTATTATTTTCCTTGCTATGTCCATCTAAAGAAAAATGATCATATTACATTTATTAAACGTTTCCTTAAAGTGATACTTACAAGTGCTGTCAGAATGCAAAGAATTAAAATAGAAGCCTTTTTTCATCTGCTCCAATTCCTTTTTTCTTCTTGAGCAAATGGCATCGTTCTTTTTTTATATAAGAGTATAAATTAAAAAAAAATTCTTGCTTAATAACAGAAATATTGAAATGGAATGATAAGAAAAATAAATGCAAAATTTAGGTTTAGAATAAGTTGTTTTAAATATTTATTACCTTTATAATAAGTATTTCACGAAAATTTATATTTTAAACAGGATAGTCAGGAAATATTTTAGTTGTGCCCAACGTTTATAAACTTTTTGTAAACTTTTTGTTAACTTTTATCTTCCTTCCATCTCAACAAATCAATATAAAATATATATGCCAGGCGCGGCAAATTCAGGGATTAACTACAGCAATAAAAGTTATGTTTTTAATTATTAATCGCTAACAAAGTTTAGGTTTAAACTATCAGGCAGATATTTGTGGGGAGAAATGATGGTCCTGCGTCTGGCAGCAATGATCTTGAATGGAGGAAAATACATTGATTATTTGCAAGCCCTGTTGTTTTCCATAATGGTCTTATTTCATGAAATACATCACTCCTACGATTGTAAGAATGTAGCCAGAATTGGAATAAGGCTTGAAAATACTGCTTACTGTAAAATTCAAAACTGTCAATGAAGGATCATACTCTTTCACATAAAAAAACTTTTATAGATAAGAGGAGTCTTTCGAAAAAAAAAATAAATACAAAATTGGCACAGTTGATGTTTTTCTAATAGAATTCCTTTTATCTGCTACCAATATTTCTATCCACTAAGAAATCTAGAAATAAATACTTTCAAAGGACTTGATGGGTGTATGCCGTTGAAATGAAATCCTACCAGAGATTATCAATCTCATTTTTTGTAGCACCATTTCTCATGATACGACAAAACATAGCAATAAAAAAATTTGTTTCTGGCGGAGAGAAAATAAGGTCCTGTGTCTGACAGCCATGACCTTGAATGGAGGAAAGAACATTGATTATTTACAAGCCCTTATTTCCGTAATACCTTATTTCATGAAATACATGGCTCCACCGATTAGGAATTTACCCAATGGGGTTAGATATAAACAGTGCTTGATTGTAGTGTATAAATCTTGATTTTGAGAAAAAATTATATTTGGTTTCATTTTTACTCTTTTTGTACAGGCAGCACCTTTCTATCCTTATTCGCTTGCAAATTATTAATTTTTATTTTTAATAAGACTTTTGAATCATTTTGTATTTATTTTAATTTATTTGAGAAGTGAGTTAAAATAAAATGATATGAATCTATTTTACTGACATTAGTGACTCGATTCGTATTGGAACGATGTCAATCAGAGTGAACAGACTTTCATTAAAAATGATCCTATTTTTTTGAAGCAACTCATAAGAAATATATTTTGTTATTGTGTCTATATGAGTTTTATACTAATAAAGGAAATGAATAACTGCCTTAACTTTTGAAAATTAGTATTGTACATCTCTTCAGTTTTTTGCCAAATTTTCAAAATACGTCTGCTTGCTGTAATTAAATTGAGGCTGTCTGCTTTCAGAATGACTATGAAGAAAAGGGTAAAAAGCAAAAATTGATATCTTCTGGAACAACTGATGAGGAAACATAATTGAATACAAACTTCCAAGTGGTCGGACATGGAATTCTAAACCGTTTCAAGAGTTTTTTGAATCAGTCTTTGAAAGACGGTGAGGAAAAAGCTCTTTATTTTATCCATATCTAACTATTGCCCAAATAAAGAGCATTAAAATATCCTTATTCAAGATATTGAAAAATCAAAAACTATTTGTCAGGTGAATCTTAATGTTCGGAAATATCCGTTTCACAACGAAAAATGAAGAACGCGCTCATAATCAAGAGACCGTGGGTTCGTATCCCGCTAGAGACAATGCGATTAATAGCATATGTAAATATTTAATACCTTGATTTTATGTTTTCCTTTATTTCCTGTTCCAGAAGATACTGGACATTTCTTGAGTTTACCAGACAAGTGTTCTGGACTTTTCTTACTGTCTTGAGAAAAGTATTCTGGAACTTTCCCTGCTAGTATAAAAGCAGAATATTTGTCAGTCACTGTGTTATGAGTTCAGAGTTGAGTTAAAAAATTGGTTTAGCTCTACTTCTTGTGTGTATCATTGAGTTCCACACTAGAGTATCTACGTGACAATATAAAGAACGACAAAATTAATGTATTCAATGGTAAATGAATTGGTATGCTCATAGTAATCATTTGAATTAAAAAAAAGTCAATAAAAATTCGGACAAAAGTACTATAAGATATTTCATTAAAATATCTGAAATCTGGCAAAATTGTTTTTCTATTGTTCTACTGTCAATCTATCTATATATTATTATTATTACTTATAATAAAGCTCAATGTGTGTGTGTGTGTGTTGGCGCTCTACAGGCCAGATCATTCAACCTACAGCTACCAAATTTGGCACGTGTATACCTTGGAGGCCGGGAATGTGCATCTGGGGTTTATTTTTTCGAATTTTTAATTAGAATTTTATTTATTTAAAAATTAAGCGAAATTTTGGCGTGTTTCTGCTATAACTTCCGAAAATATTACCGCACAAAAAAGATTTTTATATGAAGTTAAAGATCAAAAATTTATCTTTTAAATGATACCAGTGTTTTAACCTTAAAATTAAATTTCTATTTTTAATGAATTTTTAAATAAATATTTTAATATATTTTTCAACAATTTTTTTCGTACAAAATAAAAATAAAATTTAAGCTACACGAGCACGTTTCGCATTCATGTGAAAAAATTAGCTTTTTTCAAAGTGTTGCCATCACATTGATTAAAGTTCCAATTAAAAATAAATTAAATCTTTTTGGAAATGAAATCTGCAAAAATATAATTTTCGGCACGTGTCTGTAAGAAATGAAACAAATAAGAAATATTATTTTTTCTAAAAAATAAATTCAAGAAAAATTATTTTATGATCTTTTACACTCTCTATATTATTAATCCAATAAATTAGTTTTATTTTAAGGCAAGTTTCGTTTAATATGAACAGGATATCCATTCAAATCAGGGCCACACAGCTAATTTGTAAACCTTTAGTAATATACAGATCTGCTAAAATGGTCTAAATGGAAAATGATTATATTTTATAACTTGATTCAATAAATGCTCTAATAAGTAACGAATTTTTGATTTTACATAAAGCTTCTGCTGTGGAAATAACGAATAACAAAATGTTCTTGAAACACTAATATTTTAAATAAAAATAGTTAATTTCCAGTCAACTAAATCAATCACTTAAACTGACTGATTTATGAAAATTTGAATATCACTATTCAATAAAAAAAGGATAATTTTAGATTATCCATCGATCGTTTCAAAGAAAATACGCCAATCAGAGCGCAAGTTTCTCAAGATTAATTGGCTTAAAATTATGAAAATGTTGAGTTTTTCTAAATTTTTAACATTCAAAACTTTATAAATAAGTCTTAGTTGATTGTGAAAAATAGAAACATTCATTCATTTATTTAAAATTTGGTGTGTCCAGAATATTTCTCAGAATATGATACCATACTGCATTAAATTTAGACTTCATAATTTTTGAAATATATTTATAGGCCGGAACAAAATATTATTATTGATTTCATTTCAATCCTTTTGAAATCAAAACTAAAAACTGAATTTTATGCTGAATCTGAGAAATTTTTGTTGAATTATTGTTTGAGATATTACATAAATTATGAAAAATATTTTGTAGTTCACATAAGACTTAAATACCGAGCGATTCTGTTTGCAATACACATATTCAATAATAATAATAATAAATGAATAACAATAAAGATGATAAATAAAATAAAACGCTTGGTTTTATTAAAAAATATCTTTATATTAATTGCAATTTCATCATTTCCACTTTAAATTAAAGTTGAAGTTTTACCGGAAATAACAACAAATTAGCAAAATATATATAGTAAATTGAACGAAACGATCTGAACAACAGTATAAGTTTGGTATGGCTATCAAACTTTGAAGATTAAAAATGTTTTGTTTGAGAATCTATTAAGAGACCAGTTACTTAAAATATTTAATTGAAAATTGTAGCGAGCGGTATTACTGGCGAACCGGCTGGTCGTCAAAGGCTGCTAGTACTTATATAAAGCTCAATGTGTATGTGTGTGTGTGTGTTGGCGCTCTACAGAAAAGACCATTTGACCTACAGTTACCAAATTTGGTGCATGTATACCTTAGACGTCGGGAATGTGCACCTGGGGTCCCTTTTTTGAATTTTTAATTAGAATGTTAATTATTAAATTAATTAATTATTAAAAATTATTTAATTATTAAAAATTATTTAATTATTAAAAATTATTTAATTATTAAAAACTAACTTTCCCGCCAAAAAATCTTTTCATTTTCCCCAACGCCAAATGAATAAGGTTTCAGTTTTTTTTCCCAACAGTAATGAGGCTAGGGTTAACATTTTTTGGCCGATTATTTCAAACGATTCTGTTTATTTTTTTAATGTTTTATGCATTTAAAATGAAACATTGTTAATTAATCGATCTTTCATATTCCTTCTGAAGTACTTTTGAATTAAAATAACACAGAATAAAGGAAATTAAAAATTTCTAATCTGCATAGCGTTACCCCAACTGGTGTAGAAAAATTCACATATTTGCGTTTCCGTAACTGGCGTTCAAAATTCACGCATGCGCATTGTGTTCTGATTGATAACAATATTATCAACGGATGATTCTTGATTTAATTTTTTTTAGGTTAGTTGCATGCTTTTGTAATTAAATTGTATTTATGTTTGTTATATATTTTTTGTATATGCTTATAGTTTTAAGTACATCGTTTTTTAAGTAGTTTTTTAAACCTATTTTCGATCGATTATTTTAAACGATTCATTTTATTTTCTTAGTGTTTGATGCATTTAAAATTAAACATTCTTAATTAATCGATCTGTTCATAATGAATCCTAAAAATTTTTGTTTACAAATTCTTGAGATATTACATAAATAATGAAAGATATTCTTTAGTGCCCATAAAGTTTAAACGCTCAGTGACTCTGTTATCAGTAATCATATTATAAAAAAATTCTTTGTTTCAGTAAAAAAATATTATTATATTAATTCAAGATTAATTCTTTCCACTTTAATTTAAAGCATAAATTCTACGGAAGCTAACAGAAAATTAGAGAGATACATATTATGTTATGACTGAAGGCCTTTATAATATTATGAGTGAATTATATGACTATCAAAATTTGAAGTTTTAAAATATTTTGATGAAGAAGCTATTTAAGTAGGAATTGCGTAAAATATTTAATTATTAAAATTTAAACAAACATTAAGATTGGCGAACCGGCTGGTCGCCAAAGGCGGCTAGTTTAAAATATGGCAAAGAGTTTTAAGATTAAAAAAATATATATAAATAAAAATTTCTATCAGATGTTTCATTTTTCCTAATTTTTTTTCTCACAATTCTTTTTTTTTCTTCAGATTTTTAAATATTTTAATAATCTTGCCCTTTAATGATTATTATTGTTTTCTCAACACTTCTTTAAACTGGGAGTTTAATTCCAAACTCCGTATTTTATACTGAATCTAATTTAAGTTTATGTTTTCCTCACTACACCGAGAATTGTTATTATATAAGAAAAATTGAACTCACTCTGAGGGAGCAGTTGAGAAATTTAATTTGCCTTATAATAATAGTAACAAAAGAAAATAATTGTAGAGCGTGATATTTATTATATAAAAACTAGATTAAGCAGTAAATAAAAAATATTACTTCTAATTTTTATCTAAGATATCTAGAGAGCTACTGATTTTAAAAAAAAATATCTCGCTATGTATTTTAAACTTATAGGTAGGATTCCTTGACTGCGAAGCTTTGCTTTTTTTTTTCTTCTTTTCTATAAGAAATGGCTTGATGTTGCTCATTTTATAGATTTTTCTTTTTTCAGAAGTCGGAATAATGCATTTGGCAACTTCGAAGGTGCAAAATGCTGATCTTATGGCATTTTTTTGTTAAGAAAAATACGCCTAAGTTTTCCAAGCCTTTTTCCATAATTTTACGTTTACAGATTATGGATAAAGGCTTACATCTACGGCCACTGGTTTTTTCAAATAATCATCATTAGCATAAAATTCACCTTGACTCCTATTTTCTGAAGTATGTTTCTGATCTCTTGATGTGATTATTCTGTTGTACTGAAAATGTTAAACAGTTAAAATAAATTCACCTTTCTGCAATTTTTCATTTTTTCTTTGAGGCATCAGGAACTAGAAGAACGCCACTCGATCTTTGCTTGAAAACTCTTTTTACTATGTGAGAACATGATTTTGCTTTGGTTAGGGGGTTTTGAAGCTCGAAATTGCGCAGGCAATGAACAATTGAAGCTCAAAATCACGTAGGCAATGAATAAAGCATAAATGGCAATTTTCATCATCATCATTTAATCGCATATATTTTTTTACCTGCTTTTACCAGTATTGCATTATTATTATGTGTGCTTCTTTAAAAGCAAATGCGTTTTTAAAAGGTTGACTGCTTTTACCAGTATTGCTTTATTATTCCATATGCTTCTTTGACAGCAGACGCGTTTTTAAAAGGTTGACGCAGAACTATGACATCATAGCTGCTTTTTCATCTCAAAATCGGTCGAGCTCCAAAACTTGAGAATGAAAGTTAAAAAAAATTATTCTATATATATATAGATAGAAGTCTCATGATTGTTTCAAACCGGTTTAAACTGGTAAATGACTTAAATTAATTAAGGCAAAAATAATTAAAAAAATAATAATATTCTCACATGATAACTTGAAATTTGCGATCGTAGATTTCCTTTTAATTTAATTTTATTAATTTTTTTCATCTTACATTTACAATGTGTTGGTATTCAATTAAAATGAAACAATTGACTGCCGTCTGCGAATGCAATTAGAAAAATAGTTTTAATTCATAATGATTATGTTAACTTAAAAATTTTAAGGATTGTCAAAACATATGGCAGAGATCATGGAACATTGATTTTGATTGAAGGCTTCATATTTTTATGCTATAACATAATTTACCACTACATTTGGCAATATCGTTTAAATATTTATTTACTACTATTAGAATAGACCAGACATAGTGTTCCTTTTAAAGGTTTTTTTTATTTAATTATAATTGTTTTGGAATTATTACATAAATGTGTTTTGTGATTGATTCTTCACTCTCGGATGTTCCAGAGGTTTGAAATTTTTTTATAGTTTCTATTCGCTACGAGAACTAACTATTTTAATATTTTAGATTTTTTTAAATTCATTACTAAAAAAACAAATTGTACGAAATTAAAATTTCGTACAAGTTGTTCCATCTGGTAATAAATTTCAGAAAAAATGGATGTCAAGTTTCAAAAGTAGAAAATAATCAAAATAAAGAAATCTCTGCTGTTTTGTATATTAATAAAATAAGTGTCTAAAAATTGTTTTAAATTAAATTTATTTCTTTTTTAATATCAATAAGAAATTTAACTTTAAAATTTATTTAACAAGAGCTTAAAGCCAATTTGAGTTATAACAAAGTACTTTTTTATTATAATAATATAATTTTAGAGACCAAATTCTGTAGGAAACAATCCAGAAATTCAATTTATATCGAATTATTTGCATAATTTTTATCATTTTCATTCCTTTGTTTCGCTTATATTAATTTTTTTCCCACTCAGTCTATTCAGGTGATTTTATGCCTAGCTTAATTTGCTGGAAAAACTTTATATTAATATTCTTATACAGGTTTGAAGGAATTATTTAAAAAACAAATAAACGAAAACTGATATTGAATTAAGTAAGAAATCAGCACAAATACAAAATCCATATTTTATTAAATAAATTGAACATATTTTTAATAATATCTTATCATTTCAATCAATTTCATAAAAAATATAAGCATGAAAATATTTAAAGTGAGTCTAATATACATTTAAACTTGAGTGTTCTTCGATATTGTAAAATGACCAGTTAACTAAGTTAGAAATATTGAATTAAGATTAATTTTTCTTTCAATAAAATATATTGTAAATATCACCAGAATATTATTTAGTATTCTAAGACTATATAATAATACTGCAATGATTTAGTAACAATAATTTGGATATTTTTTATAAAGTAGTTTTTCAATTTTGATTATAAAGAAGAACAAAGAGAAGTCATGAAGTAACAAATTCCCAGATTAAATCCTAAACTCGAAGAATTATTCCAAAAATGTATTTTCTAATAATCCTAGTTTCACTTTAATTCATTCATTCGATTAATATTTGGTTGTGAAACTACATTAGAACTTATTGGGATGGACTTCACTATTTTGAAACATGGTAAATGGACAACAAAGAGACCTGAATACGGCAAAGTTTGACTACATACTAAAGAGCAAATTTATTTAATTTAGTGAAATTAACGTCACATTTGGAAGCTACTTGAGAATATTATGAGGCTTCGCATATAATTTTTGAGCCATAATTAAATGTGAAAGCATGTGATTCGGTGTTCTCTGTTAAACTTCTACATACCAGCAATGGGAAGTTTTAACTCTTGAGTTGTATTAATTCTTTAAGCCAATTCTACCATCAGATTATAGTGATGCCACATTTTTGCAAAAAGAAGCGAATAAATTTATTCATCATTTTTTGCGATTTCTGTACCACAAGTTCAATTTTTAGTATTATTTATTGGAGCATTTTTACACGTTTTCGTCTAAGCTGATTTTTTTAATGTTTGTAAAAATGGAAAATTGTAATTAATTTTTTGCTTATTTTTTGATATGCTACATTTTGAAATACTATAATGTTTGTGTGACCTCGTTCGTCAAAACAATATTTTGATATTTTTGGAATTTAATTATAAGTTTACTGCACAGTTTTAATTATCGATTGTTAAAAGTTCTAATCTTGTAATATCTGAGAATATTACAAGATTCCATGATATCATAATAATAAGTTATGAAATATATTAAAAACTATAAGGAAATAAATAAGGAATTAAAATTATTAAAAGCACTCATTTATTAATATTAAAAAGTAAAAAGTAGCTTCTTTTATAAGAAGTCTTGAAGTCAGAATAATATTAATTTATATCAGAAATCTTAAAGTAAAATCTTCAAAAGTTTGAGGTACTGAAAAAAATAATAAGAAATTTAGCCATTATGAAATATAATAAGAAAAGAAATTTCAAAATATTTATTGAGAATGGGATTGAAATTTCAATTTACTTTGGAAATTTTTATCAGTGCTTCCTTTTTTACTTTTTTTCTGCTTTTAAATAAAATGTTTAAAAAAAAATATTTTCTTCTTAATAATAACTAATGACAATACTAATTACATACTACTAATAACAATGTATTTAAACATAAACTTTTAAATTTGTTTTAGCGTATTTCGAGTGAATCCCACTGACCAGTCCTCAAAGGAAGATACCATAAGGTTAAAGATGATTAAGCTGGTGAAAAACCCATGACAGTAGAGTTGGCGCATGTCTGTGTTTATCATATCTCTACTAGAACTGACCTTTTGGCGCAATACATAGTGGGCAATAGATCGCCAACCACTGGTGGTCTGACTCCTCCTCCCAAGTGAATCGAGGAGGAGGAGAATCTCATGCAGTCTGTAATTACCGAGCGGTGAGTTATTTTATTAGATAGCGACATCGTCCTAATAGAGTGTGAATTGGCCTGCTGTGGGGGGGATCGGGGGGTGGAATAACGACGTTTCGAACGGGGAATAGGATAACAATGCACCCGCTAATTGTTTCCGAAGCCATTCCACCCTCCCATCTGTGTGTATCCATACCATCCAATGGATTGGGGGATGAGCGCTTCTGAATTCTGCACTGGAGGTCCTCTGGAGGGATTCTCTGGTAGGTATGGATGCAAGCACAGAAGCTGCACGATTGCGGTCGGAATTAATAAATCAGGGGAGCGTTTTGAGGTGGGTGGTTGAAAGGCGAAATGGTGGTTTTGATCCCTTACAAGCATTTATAGATGCGGATACAATTTTTAAAGTCGAAAATGATCCAGCTGGGAGTTTTGAATTATAAAAGGAAAGGGACATGTCTGGATGTTGCATGAAAATAATAAATATTACTGATTCTGTCTGTGAACAAAAGCAGGATTTCAGTACCTAAAATCTGTCAATATTTCATAAAAGTTCATTGAAAAAGTAATGGTTCTTTGAAAAAGCCAATCGAAATCTAGCCAATTCGAATCTGAAAGGGCCGCAATCAATAAAAAAGTAAATAATAAAAATCTTAAAGACCAAAGTGCTAAAAATACTAATTTTTTTAAAACAGATTAACAAGTTTAAATTTGATTATTCTGGTAACTAAGTAATTAAGTGCTATAATTAAAGAGTAAAGAAAACTTTGAACGCAACAGTTTTATAATAAATCTTAAAATAAATTGTTCAGTTCACATTATAAGATTTTAGAATTTTTTAAATATCTTTTTTTTTGTTTGACTATATTGCTTGTAAAATAAATTTGAGATACAAGATATAAGTACTTAAATTTTTCAAAAAAAAATCTTATAAAAACATTTTTTTTTCAATTTCTAGTTTGGTTTCAGTTGCCTTCAATAAAAATAAATAATTGGAATTATTTTATATTGGAATATTTTAAGTTTATATAACACATTCATAGTAAATCGCCTTATTCATTTTAAATTAATGATAGTAATTTGTAAATTTTTTACTTACTAGTATATAAAGCAATGTATTCGTCAAAAAACTAGAACTCGAGATTTTGCAGAATCTCCACATTTCAGGCTCCCTCTGAGTTCAAAAAACACATTTTTGGAATTATGTTAATCTGTCTGTTTGGGAATAATTTGAGCTAGACGAATGAATTATAGACTTCATACCACTTTTGTATATATCTTCCAAATTTCGAATGAAATCCATCTGATTAAGTCTATTAGTTTGGCTGTTTGAGTACAACCACATAACTACAAAACGTAAAGAATTAGATATATAACATTTGTTGTACAAGTTTTAACGTCTAATATATATATTCTTATTAAATTTTGAACCAAATTTCAAATAATTGACTGTTTTTTGGTCGATATTTCTCCATACATGTAAACACAATAAATAAATAAATAAATAAATAAAAAGAATGATTTAAATAAATGAAATTTGGAATTGGATCTTGAGGTTATAATTGCAATTGTATGTCAATTTTTTATTTTACTAAGTCGGAATTTCACATTTGATTTTCGTGTATTTGTTTATTAACTGCATGCTAAGAATAATAGCCGAAAAGAATTGTCAGTAATCACCTGATATGTTCTCTCCAAAGAACAAGGCATTAGCGCTCATATCAAAGGTCCACAATTTTATGTGGCGGAAAGAGAATAACGCATTCATTAATGAGTAAGCGAGAAAGATTTGGGGTGAGCCCTCTTTCTGGTTTATTATTGTCTCTGAAAAATGAGAAAACAAATGAAATTCTACATTCTCTGCTGAAAGCCCTGTTTAAATAAACTAATATCCTGATTTTTAAGTTATCCAAGTGCAACATGGGGGTCACTGGGAAATTTTGAATGTTATTAGATTCCATTGTTGACACTGGAACTACATTTCATCTTTCTCTCTGCAATAAAAATGGCTCAGCCATTTCGTCAATCAATCTGAGCTCTTTCTAAAGAAGGCCTTTCATATATACAATTAATTGATTTAAGAGACAAGGGTATATTTATTGAAATGATCGGATTTTGCTTAAATAGGGATTTCGGTCTTACAGAATTAATACAGTTGGTTTTTTTTTTTAAATTCAAAATCACAAATTTTATTTTCCCAATTATAGGAATGTTTTAAATTTAATCACTTGAAATATAGGTTTGAATATTGTAAATTTAATTTAATTTAATTTATTCACATTAATAGCTCACTGGGAATCAATAGCGCGTCACTTTTGAGATGGATCTTGTCTGTTTGAACCTCAGTCAGATAAAGATGTTAACGCTTGTGATGGAACTCCAGTCCCAAACATCTGCTCTATTTCAGGAGACGTTTAATGAGTTGAAAATATAATTGAGAAATTTTTTGTTGCATATTAAGACTGAATATATAGCAAAACGGTAAATTCCTTTAAAGTATTCGAGGGCATTAAAAATTATTAGCTTAGATCATTACGAATGCAAATGCTGGATGTATTTAACTCACGGAAACAATTCAGAGATACTGCGAAAATTCATGAAATTTGTAATTTTTATTTCAAATTAACCCCCCCCCCCCAAAAAAAAATAATTTAGAATTATAGACGATGTTTTAAAATTACAATAATATGAAATCTTTAGAAATTGGCGAATTATTACCAATGAATTTTTATTGAAAATGCTCGATTGAACAAAGTTCTATAAATGTTTTAGTTTCTTTAAGTCTATTTTTATAAAAAAAAAAATTACTCGAAATTTTTAATAAAACTATCTGCCTTTAGCGATCAGCTTGTTTGCTTAAATTATTTACTTTTTAGGCCGTTAAATATTAATTTGGAATAAATATTTAAAAAATATTCACCTTGTTGATAAAAAACAAACAAACATGAATTTAATTGAATAAGTTAAAACAAATTACAACACACCAAATTAATAAACAAATTATAGCAACATATTAATAAATTTTATATTACTAAATAAAAGCGGAAGTGAAAAACTATTTCAGAATTATAGAAGAAAAAAAGCGATGGCATGTTTTGACGGATGTGTTAGAATTTCATAACATTAAAAGCTTACTATTGCAAATCATGTATTACATTAAAAAAGCTATTAAAAATTAAAAAAAAAACATTGTACAGAAGTGAAATTGATACCTTTAAGAATCTAATTTTTTTAGTTTTAAGCTAATATAACCTTTTTTTTTTGAGATAATGTTTTTTTAATATATGGTCATCAATTTTTATAAGTAAGTCATAGTGATTACATATCTGACAATAGTTAAACCTATTTTCGCACTAAATTTTGATGTCCATTTCTTGATTCATTTTTTTATCTTCCTTCTATTAAAGGAATAGTTTTCGGTACGCCATATCCAGAACATTTTTAATAATACTTTGATTATTGTCTATATCAATAAGCATTAATATTTAATAAGCTTATTGTATTAAAGACAGCTGTAAAACCGCTCAGTGAAGCAGTCTGAGATGTTCACACAGTGATTTGTTTACACTTGGCTGTTGCCGTTCGATATAGTAATAAGAATATTTTTGAGCCACTTACTTTAACGTTATATATATATATCTTTCGAAAAATCTGATGGCCAAACCATACGAACTATATTTCAAACGATATTGATGTTGAGCGATATTTCAAACGATATCGATACAGGTATTCATTGCATTGTTATGATGCATTTTTATCAAATAAATATAACGTTAATATAAATAAAAGTCATTGAGGCTATGTATGTATTCATGTTCCACATCTTCTAAAGAACTCAGTGGAATTAAGTTAAATTTAATACATTTATTGTTAAGAAAAGAGAAAGAATAATGCCAATTTTCATACATTAAATGAAATTCAAACTCAAAAATTAATTAAATATACAATTAATTAAAATTTTGATTCTTTTCATAGTAATTTCAGGGGAAATTTGTCCAGAAGAAATATTTTTAAACTGCCCTAAATTCTTACACCATCTAAATATTTTAAACTATCTGTAATTTCATTATTTCAATGATATACATTTTATTTCTGTACAATATTTTAAAAAGAATTTAAATGCATTAAAATCGATAACTTTGCTAATATTTTTTCAAAATTTCTGCATTATTTTAATATTTATTATTTTTATGAGGTTTTCGTTTGTTTCAAAATAGTGATATAACAATGACTAAAGGAAGATATATGTCAATCGCTTGAAGGGAGGCGAAAATAGTTAAATTCGTGTGAACAAAGGAAACAGAACATTCGATGAAAGTAACGATTTCTTACTAAGAGAAATTGACCAATATTTTAGTTAATTTCCAAACTTGTTTACGTAGTAATTTTTCAGAAAATTACTCTTAAAAAATTTACACCATCTTTAAATAAGACATTTTACCATCAATTTCATTTTTGTGCAATTTTTCTTTTAATTTATTATTAATGCTTTAGTAAATTGATTCAGACGATTTTGAAATAAGGAGATATTTAGGTATTTTGCTTCGAAAATATGCTTATTTGCTTGGAATTACTTTATCAGTATTTTTTTAAACTTCACTTTTATTTCCATACATATATCCTGATCAGGGCTTTCTATGCTATAATATTTTATAGAAAGGTAGGTTCTATGCTAAAAATTTTGTACATGGAACGATATATTCACATATAACGCCGGTATAACAACTAAATTACACAAATTTTTCGTTAATTACTATGTTATAAATATTCCTAATTCAATGATTTATATAATCGTTTGGTAATATCTAATAAGTTAGTTAAAAAAATAACATAAACTCAAAAGCGTTGATTTTAAGGCAAATAAATTTTAAAATGTATGCATTAAGCTTATTAATTACTTAAAATATTAATTTATTAGAAAATTATAAGTGAAGAATTAATATACTTTTCTCAATTTAATCATTTCACTAGTACTGCAATTTAAAAATAAATATCTAAATGATAATAATTAATTTATGCATTCAAATTTCCAACGAAATAACATTTTACTTTTCAATATTTTTAGATTGAATATACGTAATGAATAATTTTCTATCTCTTTACTATTTATGCATACATATGCTAAAATAAAATTTAATGGATAATTTTATATGCAAAGCATATTCAATATAGTTTAAACGATAAGTTTATTACAACGAAAACATGTATTGAACTACAGAAAAAAAATACGAACCAATTTTCCAATAACTGTTTTTGCAAGTTGTTTTCATTCCTTTGCGCTGCTTAAATCTATGAAAAGTCATTAGATAGTCAAACAAGCAAAAAAATTCCATAAAAACAAGCAAAAATCTATCCAATCTTTTCCAAAATCTGTTCGCTTAATTCACTTCAGTTTCTTGAAAAGAAATTCTTGTCTGTTCCGTGTATTAATAGCGAAATAGAGCGATAACGATAGAAAAATAAACAACGATTGGAGTTATGGTAATAACCTAAATCGAACGGGAGGAGGGTAGGTTCATCAGGAGGGGAGGGGATGCCTCTGTACAAGGCGATCTTTAATAAACCTTATTTGCTGTTTCTTGCCCTCGTCGCCAATTCGGATTCTTTCGATTTGTAGAAGCAAGCACAGGGGAGAAAATTGTTTTTGGCCATTATGCAATCAGGGAAAAAGTTCCAATCTTCCCTCTCGCCTATCAAATTTCGAGTAAAAATATGCAATCTATGCGAGTTATTTGATTCGCGTCCTCTTATTAGGCGAGTAAAAGTGTCATCTCGGATATGAGTGTAAACAGAAAATATGAAAGTATAATATTTGTGCCTCGCAGGCGCGAGCAAGGGGCCCCGGAAATTTGCATTCGAAGGAAGAAGCAAGGAAACAAATCTGAAAACATCATCCTTGCAAATTACTTCCGTCGATATATTTTCAGGTAAAGAGGAACTTCGATGGCAATACGATGAAAAAAACAGCATATTTTTACAAAAAAAATAATAATAAAGAAAGGTTGACATTTTTGTTTCTGAAAAAAAAAAATCGATAATTCATGTATAGAAGCGGAGCGAAGAGACTGAGATAGTAGGTTGAAAACAATTCTCTCGTTTGTTGCATTTTCGAGTAAATTTTTATAATCAGCTTTTTGATAACTTTTAGATTTTCAATGCAATTTGTATTCTGTTTACTTATGGATATTTGAAGGAGATAAGAGTTTTCCCTAGAAGTGAATAATAAAAGATATGTTTGGAACAAAAATTTAAATTTTTTATTCTTTCTTTTCAATAAGAAGTTGCAATGAATTCATTTAATATGCTTATGCGAATAATTTAACTTTCATAAATTAAAAATAAAAACAAAAAAGAGCTTTTACTTTTATTTCCTAGAGTTTTGCTAGATTTAATGTTAAGAAAATTTGTAAATATAATGTATGATTTAGAATCTGATTCGTTGCATCTGATATATTTGATGCACAATTTAGAAGGGCCTTTTTTAGAAAATATCAAGAGCAGGTTTTAACTTTTATTATTGCGTGAAAATTAAAATTATTTTTTAAAACTGAAATTCACAAGAATTGGTTTTAGATTGTACGAACAATGCCTCTCCATAATTGTCGCTGATAACAGTTTGGGTTAGAGAAGATTTGAAAAGTGACAGGCCCCTTCAGGAGCCCACTATCTTCTTTTAGAAGTTGATATTGATAAACATGGCTTGGGCTTTGGAAAGCAATTGGTATTATTTAATTTGTTTTATTTTCTAGTATACGGAGTATAAAGAAAGTATTGCAATCACTTAAATTTCGAACTCGAGATTTTGATGAATCTTCACGTTTTAGCGTTTAGCGAAAAAAATATTTTTAGAAAATATTCGTCCGCTTATCTGTGACATACCTAACACAAAAACGTTTTCAGCTGGACTGATGAAATTTAGTAAAAAGTCTTTATTCCAAATTCGTAGATTTCTATCTGGCTCAGAAGTCTATCTGTCCGGCTGTGCGAATATGAATTAACACGATAACCACAAAACGAAGAGAGTTAGACAGATAAAATTCAATACTCAGAATCAGTATCTATAGAGTAAACTACTATTAAATTTTGAGCAAGGATAATCCAGCAAGGATTGCCCATCTGTCGGTCTGCACTTTCAGAAACATGTAAACGTGATAATTCAAAGTCGCAAGGACTTGAATATATCAAATTTAGTATGTGATTTTATGACTACAAGTATAGTTTTGTGTCAAATTTTTATTTCAGGGATTAATTGCCCCCCCCCCAAACCACCAAAGATGACACAATAGATTTAGTAAAAATGGTAAATTTGCCCCAAAAGTTCATATTTAGTAACTATTATAGCAAGATTTTATCCAGGATAACACCTTCATTAGAGAGTATGTGAGAAAGTTTGGGGAGACCACACCCGCTGGTTGTCGATATTTTATGCATCATTCTTTTGAGATTGGATTTGCTGCCATATGCGAACCCCTTTTCCTCCTCATCTGCCGTATATTTGTAGAGTATTATTTTTCAGGGGCTCATTATATCGGCAAAGATACTTCAAGAGTTGCAGAACAAATGATCTGAATTTGAATAACATTGCTATGTTCACTTTTACATTTCTTATGGTTTTACTATGCTGGTACTCCAGCATACAATAACAGTGAGATTCCCTGGGAGCTACATATGATGATCAGATTATGACTATGATAGTATTGTCTGAACGTTATCTAAATCACTGGAGTCTTATTCCAAGGAGTTTTATTTCCTGGGATTTATAAGAGACCAATCCTATGTAAAATATTCTTGATATATGTGATTATATTATGTAACTTGTATCCACATGACATCTTCTTTATTGCCGAATATATATGATACATAATTGTTGTTGTTGTTTGTAATGGCACTTGCCATGGACAAGCTCGCTGACTAAGTCAGCGATTTTAAGCCAAGGGAGCGTCTCTTGTTTTTAGTAGAGCCAACTAGGGCCAAGAGTATGTCTTAGCTACTCACGCATCACATTCGCTTGCACAACCTCTTTTTACAGGGCGGCACATTCACTTACATTTCAAAGATAGAACAGATGAAGAACAACCATGTCCGAACCGGGACTCGAACCCAGGACGCCCACATCACGGGGAAGACGTGTTACCCCTATGCCAGGACGCCGGCATGGTACATAATAAAGAGATAAAGCCCCATAACTTTCCAGCACACTCTCGAATAAATGTAATTGTGTATTATTAACCGTATGGAGAACAATCCGTTGGAGATTGTAGCCGCTGGAGAATAATCTTTATTAAAGAGCCTATTAATTGGATTTTTTAGTAATTTTTTTGGCATTTAATCACTGGATTGTGGCTAATACATAAGAATCATTAAACCGAATGTGTATTGTCGCCTTTTCCCAAACTTATTAAAATCAAAATTTGCAATGGTATACTAATTGAAATCACAAAATCATATGCAAAATTTCCTACATTTAAGTCATTGTGTGAGTTATTTCGTTCAAATGTTTTGTGAAAGTACAGATGGAGAATTCTTCGATGGATTTCGTTTCAAATTTAATACATATCTGCACATTAGATATTAAATCAAATTTTATATTTCTTTCCCTCTTCATATTGAAATTATCGTGTTAACTTATGTTCTGGCAGTCAGACAGACAGAATTCTGCTAAATTGATTTAGATTCAAAATTTGATAGAAATATGCTAATTTGGGGTGAAGACTATATATACCAAATTTCATCCATTTGGATCAAAGCATTTTAAAATTATTGTATTCACAGATAGACATAAAAGAATAAAACGTGTTTTTCGAACTTGAGAAGAAATGTGGAGATTCGTCAAAATCTCGAGATCCAAGTTTTCTATGATTATAATATTTTCTCTTTGTATACTAGAGTGTAAAAAATTTACATTGCTACTAATGGGAAAAAATTTACATTGCTATTAATGGGAACCTTTCTTAACTCAATGGGTATTAATTTGGAATAGACTCGATTTAATTTGCATTTTTCTAATGGATAATATTATAAAATTTTCAGTTTTCCTGTAATGTGTGCAGTTTATCCATTCAATTATTCTTTTTCTTCTCATATTTTTGTGCTACTTCTTTGAAAGTTTTGCTTGGAATGAATAAAATGTAACTAATATATATTAAAAAAGTCTGACAGTTGCTTCTGGTACTTTGAATAACAGATAAGTTTAATTTATTATGTTTTTAGATATAATATGTTTTTATTCACTGAATTATTATTACTTTAAAATTTTATAATTGCCTTTTTTTTGTTTTCTCTTAGGCTCATGGCGACAAAATCTCAACTTCGGACATGGAGACAAGCTAGTTGTTTATGTTTTAAAGATCTATCTTTCTATAGGTACTATGGACTCTAAATATATAAAGTGCCGTGTAAATTTCGAGAAGAAGGCATAGGATCATGTGTCATCTTTATTAAAGTATCACAATACAGAATTTGGAGCGCCGTTAAAAAATAGTCCTCTTGTAACTTGAATCCCCCCCCATTAAATTTAATCAGACTAAGATAAATTTGGTCGTGTTTCATAGAATTTTTAATTTACAAATAATAATTCTGGAAGTTTCTACAAGGGACTCTACAAAGTGCATACTGGTGTTGACTCTAATAACAAATTCGTATATTTTTTTGCGAGTTTTTAAATTCAAAATAGTATTGCTATGTAATTCTAAGTTTAATTCGTGCTAAATAGCAATTTAGGATACTTGAAATTATTGTTATTGAAAAAATTAGCTGTATATACATATATGTGTAAGTAGAGTTTTTTTTTTTTTTTTTTTTTTTTACTTACATGCCATATTAAGAAAATAAGATGTATTGAAACATGAAGCGTGTCAATTAAACGTTAGTCATCTCGAAGATTTTCCGTTCTTAAAGTAACTGTAAATGGATCCTAGAAATTCATTTAAATACAGGAACTACTTAAGAAGATACTAAAAGCAAGCAAATTGACACGCAACACTCTTTCAACTTAATAGAAATCATTAAAATTCCACTTAAGAAAAGTAGAGAAATTTAACACTCCCAACTTTATTCCCCATTCAACCCCCCTCGCTTCGTTTGCAAAAACACCAACAGCAAGTTTTTCTTCAGTCCTGTCTCCACGTCTTAAGACTTTTTACTTGATTAAAAAAGAAACATTTTTTCCGAAAAAAAAAGGGAACGCACCGTCATATTTGTAATTCATAATCTTCATGGGAACGATCACTTCGATAAATTCCGTTTTCTGTCACCAGAATTTCAACAGGGATATTAAGATTGAAAATGGAGGGACTGATAAACATAAAAAGAGAACATAAAAAAAAAGAAGCATTAAAAAAAACATGAGTAGAAAAAAAAAGGCTTTCATCTCAAGCTTTTCATTTTGCAACACAACTCAACTATGCTATACATCTTTGCATTATTCCTTCTACTTTGAGATTGGGTGCGGAGATTAATGAAATGAAGTGAAGAGGAGTTTTTAAAATGTTTTATTTTATTCCATTTTTTCATCACGCGTTTTTGGCAACATTTTTTAAGATGATGACGTCATTCCTTGTCAGCAACAACTCGACAGCGTAGCTTTTTATCTAGTTACAGTTATGGCGCTGTTTTATCTTGTTTCCCGGCCCATCTTGTAGAAAATATATATATATTTTTTTATTCTTATTTGAATTGTTGCAAGAGAGAGAAAGAGAGAGAGAGAGAGAGCGTCTAAATTCTTTATTAGCTGGGTGAAAAGTTGTCTGATGTAGCTTTAATGCACGCGATGCTGGATTAGCCGGTGTGATTAGATGCGACATTAGCGGTGTCAACACCAACGACAGGTTTTTCTGGAACAAGGCCCTCACTCTTCATCAAGATCCGAGATCATAATTGCATTGAATGGGCTCCTCGTGTTGAGATGTTTTTCTCCTGGATTTTCTTTTTCCCGGCATCCGCTCTACATTTTAGAAGGAGGAGCATGAAAAAAAATTTTTAATTCATTTTTTAACCGCGAACGTCTTGCGATAATTCTTTAAGCGAAAGGGAAAAAGTTGGACAGTTTTTGATGTAATGCTTAATTCAATTTGGTGAAATTTTGCGCCGTTGTAATGAATGTTAATGGACCCTCATAATATATTTAATCAATCAAGCGTTTTTTTCCCCTCTCCGTCTTTTCTGTTTGAGAATAACGACTGCCTTTTCTTAATTTGCGGATGGTAGAAAAATTACGCCTTCGAGACTTTGGTATTAGCCCAGAATATCTTGTAACTGGAACCGGGATGGATACTGGGGAAGGATATTCATTTGTTAGTAATTTCCTTAATGGCAAGTATCTTTTTTACTTAGAGTATTAATTAATAAATTAACAATTTAATTACAACTCTCGTATAACCATTAACAATTAGATTTTTATGAACTCGTTTCGGGAGTTTTCAGTTTTAATTTATTTTTATCTCTTTGCATTAAGTGATTAAAAATGAATTCGCGAGAGCTCTCTTTAAAAGAACAAATGAGGGCATAGGATTTTTGAAGGGAGACCCATTGTCTTCATTATCTTTCAATGACTAATTTTGATGGACTTCGAACAAAATCCTAATCCCTGCCTTTTTATTTGAAGTGGTTCCAGAAAGGAAAATTTATGATCATTGCTTGTAGTATGCTTCTTTCATTAATCGTTAGAATATGTCAAATTGTTTTGTTAAAATGGAGATTTTGATAACAAAAGAGGAAAATGCTTCTTTCCTCGTTCACGTTATTGGAAGATAAAATTTATCTATCTTCGATTAGTCTTAGGGTTGTCTATTTCTACTTGTCATCTTCTTGTCTGTAAAACTTGTAACAATTTTGAAGACGAAATATTCAGATATTAGGAGAAAAAATATCTATTAGATCTTTGAAGATCAAATTCTGCTTGAAAGTTTAGAATAGTTACTGGGAACTTAGAAATTCATTAATTTTAAAGATTTCGTTTTTTTTGAAAGTTTAAGAAAACCCTCTGTTTTTCTATCTATTTATGGGCATTATCTATTCTATTCTATTTTCTAAAAATCTTAATAAAATTTTTTGGAATATTGCTCCGCGTTGTGCATTACCTCGTTTCAAAGTATATCTATCCTTTATCAAAGTCTTCTGTTGACAAGATCTCAGCTTCTAGTTTGAGAGATTACAAGCTCGGGAACTGATTCTAACAGTTTTTATTAACTTAAAACGGAGATTAAAAAAATATTTTAAGGTTATATTATGACAAACTGGTTTTTTCTGGACAAGTTTGATCTACCATTGAAGATCGATAGTTTTGTCGGAGTGGTGTGAAAGTTTGGAGAGCAGGATATGAGATCAAATGTCGCAGTTACCCTCTGTTCATGATTTAAAATCACGCAGCCATTCTAATATAGCCCTAGTATAGTTTCAAACAGCCATGTCACTATTAAATAATAAAGTACTATAACTAATTTACATTTAACGAAACTGGTTCGTTCCAATAATTCAATTTAAATGCTATCACCAGTCGCAGATTTTGTTGGCCCTTTTTATTAGAATATAAACAGCTGTTTTACTTAAATCGGTTTTGTTTTTTTATGTAGCAATCTGTCAAAGTTTAAATTATAGTAATATGCTACAAAAATTTTGTTTTTAAGCAAGCTATGAATACAAAATTATGTTTTTGCTTTTCCTGAAAAGAAATATTCATAACTTGCTATTGAGAAAGTTTTAAAAGTCACGGACTATGAATAATTTGAAAGGCAGAATACGTATGCTTTTTGTCATTTTGTATTAGCATATTTTCTGTCATGCATCATTCTAGACGGTGAATCATTTTGAAATTTCTTATTTTTGATAATTATTAAAATATATACAGCGATGAAAGAAATCACACTTAATTTTTCGGACAAAAATCAGGTAATTCAGTACTGTTTTATTATTATTTTTTTACATTAGTTTGAAATTCTGAAATCTTATATTGCTGCCATAATGCACTTTTAAAAAATATTTTCAAAGTTTAATTAGCAAACTAAACAATTAATATAAGGGCACTTTTGAGTATCCGGTTCGTGACTCTCCGGCTTCCGTACTATCCGACCTAGTTTTCTTTCAGCGTAATTAAATGATGGATGTAAGGAGTTGCATTGGCAACACTTCCAAGGCATTGTAAGCGGGCGTCTGATGTTATCCTTCTACGTGTCGTGCTCAAAATATAAATTTCAAGAAAGAGAAGCGTTCTACTAGTTGTTTATTGCTTTGTCAATGTGTAACGGATCTCAATTGCTGCTGTTGTTAATGATTATAACTGCACAGTGCGCAAAGCATTCGTAAATTCCCATTCCGCGTGGTTTGAGATAAATGGTGGGCTTAGTACTCAATAAGAAGTGAGAAAATACGTATTATAATAGTGAGTTCTGGCATAAAACTTTGTCTTCTTTTATTGGTGGACAAAGAAATGAGTTCATAGAACTCCGGTCTATCCGAATTTTTTATTATCCGGCCTGCCCTTCCGGCACATTAGGCCTTATACTCGGGAGTACTGCAATTAAATTTTGATTTAATGCTAAAGGCGCCATCTGGTAGTGAAGTTGAGAAATTTAATTTTAAGATTCTACCATATTTATAATAATGAATTATAAATTAAAAACTAAAACGCGAACATTAATTTGTATAAGGAGAAAATTTCGGGGAGACAATTCCTGCAGGTTTTTGTCTAAGGATTGAAAAGAATTTGAAATTAGTAACTTAAATGATAAGGAATATACCTTTGCCTGTCAGTTTGTCGTGAGAACTTTTTGTCTATTTCGAAGGTGTAGAAATGTAAAAATTAGTTCCTCGTATTATACAGATTATAATTTAAGACCAATAATCAAAGAGAAGATACCATTGTTTTAATCATATACCTTAAAAGTAGAATTACATCAGAAACTAATCACACATCTAAATACACGTTAAATTTCTTAAAAAAAAAGGAAACTTTGGAACAACAGGAAAATTGATATTTATCCAAAATTTTTTACTCATAATTTTCATTTATCATCAGGTAATTCTATCGAACTATTTTTAAGTATCAAGACTTTTGAAGAGAATAATGAACAATTAATGGGCTAAATTTATTAATGGGTTATGGAAAGCCGTAGGAAACGAATGAGGGAAAAACAAACAAACAACAACAATAACAACAACAACAAAAAAAAAAACGTTTTCAATTATATATCCAGCGGGAGTGACCTTCTGGAAACTTTCTCACATACGCTCCAATTATAGCATTACCGCCCTCCTACTGGCATTAAATTGTGGATTATATGGTGATGTCGCGAATGCTTTATAGAGGAATGGCGAACAAGATTACAAAATACAGATCTTTGGCATGAATCTAGCACTTTTACTGAATTTATAGCACGAATATGTATTTTGGATACTTTTCTCGATTGACTGAGACCAAAATTTCACATGATATGCACTTATAATCACAAAATCACATATCGAATCTTATTGGTTTAAATTATTGTATTCATAAGTTATCGCGCTTATATGCATGCTAAAGTACAGACAGGCAGATTGTCAATCTTTTGACAAATGCGGTTCAAAACTTGTTAATAATCTATATTTATGATGCTAAATCTATGAACCAAAGTTTATGTACTCTAGATTTTTACGTTGTGTCGTTATCATGTTCACTTATACTAGAAGGGACCGGGATAGCCTGGTTGGTATGACTTTGGATTCGCGTATCTTGGGTTGCGAGTTTCAACCCCGCCGGCCGAAGACTCTCCGAGTGTGTTGTAGCTGACGCACGTATAAATCTGTCGAGGTCGCAAAGTCCTCCATGTAGAGAGTAATACCACTGGGGGTACAGTATCAGGAGTGATCGTTCTCTGAGACAGGTCTAAATTTCGGTCTCTGGATGAGTGAATGAAATGCATGAATGAAGTCCGCCCCGTAAAAAAGGTTGTGTCATGTGTGAGCTAAGCCGTACTCTTGACCTTAGATGGCGCTACTGAAAAAACAAGAGACGCACCCTTGGCTTAAAATCACTGACTTCTAAAGTCAGTGGGCTTGTCTATGACAAGTGCCATTAGAAACAACAACAACAACTTATACTAGAACTGCAGATACGCAGCTAGAGTTTGTTCAAAGTTTGATACACGGATTCGCTCTCAAATATATATAAAATTTCATCTATCTAGCTCATTGCATTTTTGTGTTATGTTCATAGTTAGACACTCATACATAATGCCAAAAAATATTTTTTAGACTCAACAAAGGTCTGAACAATATGAAGATTCACCAAAATTTCAAATACGCAATTTTTAATGATTAGAATATTTTTTCTATGTTTTTCGTATAAGAAAAATTAAAAAGCTTCATTGATATGGAAATTAAGATGCGGAATGATAACTAACCAAATCGACAAGAATTTCATGTAAAATTCTGATTAATATTATGATAAAATCGCCCAAAATGTATAAGAATAGCCTTGGGGTACTTAAATAATTGATCTGACAAAGAGTTTCAATAAGAAATCAAAACAAATTTAATAAAAACAGCTTTTAAAAACACATTTTATTAGTGTACTAATAAATTTAATTTTTTTCTTTTAACTACTTTTATCTTTTTATCTTAATGTAAAAATATTATGGTTTCTTGTTCTTTTTGGTCTTATCTTAATGTGTTGGAAACTATTAGAATATCATTATTCTCAGATTCTCTTATTCATTACTAGTCGAATATGGTGTCAAAATGCAATCATATTAATAGAATCATATTAATACAATCCTCTGACTACATAATTCTTTAAAATCACTATTTAGATGCAGTGTTTGCAAATAAATTCAAATATTTTTTAACGAAAGTAAACTGATACTATGTGTTACACGATAATCATACAATATAATGAAAATCTGTTATCTTAAAAAATAAACACTCTAAACTGAAAAAAACGCGGGATACAATAGAAAAAGGAATGATTGCCAACCCGTGGAAATAGCCGAATATGCAGCTGGAAGGTTAACTAATAATCAAGTCCCAAATATATTAAAACAATGCATTGTCATCGAGAAGGCATAAATGTTAAAAAATTCAAAACTCTAAAACGTTAAAAAGTGATTGAAAAATCTGATACAAAATTCTCTACTTATATAAGTGACATATACATAGTCAAATAAAAATGCATTATAATTTCATACCATGAAAAAAAAAATCATTCATCTTTCTGTTTCAAATGGCTATTCAAAACGAAATTTTTGAACACATTATCACCTGAATAAAAACATAATCACCGAAATCTTCATGCCCTTTTCAAAGATTTATGAGATTTCCCAAAGGAGAAGGCGTGCCACTCTTTGAAAAGTTCTGCATCAATGGGTGATTAAACTGCTAAGATATCGAAAACGCAACAATGTAATCTGAAATAACCTGAAGGATTTCAAAAGCGACTGTGCCCTGTCTCCCTGGACCTAAATACCCATATTCGTCGAAACGAAAGAGCCACTTTCGGCAAATATTCAAATATCATAACCTTCGCCGAGACAGCTTTGCATTAATCCGAAATATTCCGTGGCGGACAAGCTGGACAATGTCTCTCTAACGCAGCAGGGAGATTTTTAATCAATACCTTCCCATTCTTAAGGTCACCCCTGCTCTCAGTTACTACAAGAATAATACCAATATTTGCATGTCTTTTGAGGGAGGCGCATATCACCTCCCTCAAATCGAATTCAAAAGGGAGGCAGGCAAGCTCTTTCTGAATATTTAAAAGCGCCCACCCAATTAAATTGCACCGTGTGCCAACCGGCAGCAGCGATGATGATGATGATCACCATCATCGTAATAATAATAATAACGCTTTGTGCCTGTATAATAAATGTGCAATGCAATTTCCAGCTGCAGCTGACAGTGACTCCATTTGGCAGCGCGCGGGTTTCTAATTCGGAATCTATTTATTTACATATCTTGTGAGGGAAGGAAATTCCTAACGAATTCAGCAGTCAGCAGTTGTGCAGGGCGCGGGCCTCCCCTAATTACTCGGCTGCAGATCCGCGGCGGATCACATAATCAGGACGTCGACTCTTTGTGGGAGAGAAGCAACGCTTATCGAATGAGGGTGGCTCCCTGCAAGGCAAAGTGGGATGAGGACGCCTCGCCTCCCAGCGTCTGTTTCTCAGGAGGGGGAGGCCGGATTTGAAAAATTCTCTCGCTGGAATTGGAAAATTAAGAAGAATGAAATTGAATTCAAACATGAAAGGGTTAGATTATTAAAACGATACTTCCATTCGAAACAGCTGTCTCAAAAGGAATTTCTGTTTCCAACTGTTTTCTTGATCGATATCTGATAGACGCATAGCCCAATCAGAAGAGCATTCGCAAAATTAATTGTAATGTCTTAAATAATTTCAAATATTCTGTTTTTACAGCACTAAGTTCGGACTGGTACAATAAAGTTACTGTATAATTGATGATTATATGTGCTATAGACTTCTATAAACAGGTCGTTTAAAATTAAAGGATCCATCTCCAAGAAAAATATAGGGGGGATATCTTTGCTCAAAGCACTGACCGTCAGATGAGACCTAATCTAAAGTAAAGGATAATTGTTCAAGACATTAACCGTTATGAAAAAGCTGCGTCATGGATGCGTCATGACAGAATTATTCTGTCATGGATGTTTCATTATCCATCACAGGTGTATGGGCAATGAAAAAAATGGGGAGCTTCTGACAAAGCATGAATTTTTTTCTTATCACAGAAGTTTTTATATCACGTTCATAAATTAAAAAAAGAGGGTTCACTGTTTGTAGTAACCATTATTTTTTAATTGCCCATCGAGCTGCTGATAATTCCTAATATGCATTATGTCTGGGATTTAATTATAATCCGAGGAAGAATGAATTATATTCTTTTTCTGTTAATTCTTCCCTTCTTATTCATACTTGAAGCTTTTGCTTTCCAGTGCTGAAAGGCATAACATCGCTAATTTTCTTGTGATTTACCATATTTTTTCACCACTATGAATAAATGCTGAATTAAATCACATAATTAATTACTTTTTTCATCACATATTATGGTATAATAGCAGTTATTCTATTGAGCATGGTTGCTCATTTGGGAATTGGTATTTTTTAAAGATTTTCTTTTATCTACAAGATTTTCTTTTATCCCTACATAATCTCTACTAATAATGAATGAAAATTTGTGACAGAGTTCGTATCTCAGTGAATTGGAGCTCAACAGGACGGATTGTTCACCTAGAGCTGCCAAATTTAGCACAATTATATTTTGTGGTTAGGAATATGCACATTAGAGAAATTTTAGATTTTAATTTATTAAGAATCAACAGATATTTTGGTTTTTTTAGTGATGATACCCAAAAGTATTATTGTACAAAAGTAATTTTTTTACATCATTCTAAGATTAAAAAAAAATGTCTTTTTAATGGTGTTTATTTAATTGTCGTACAAAGTTTTCCCGAAATCTGACAATTTTTTAGAAACAGTAATAGGCATAATTTTCAACTATAGATTTAATTGCTGAAAAAAAATCAAACTATTTTCATAATTTTTTTAAATAATTAATCACCTGATTTTCTTTCACTGTTGAAAGTTAAGAAAGAAGGGTTATGTTTAATATCTGAGAACAATACCAAGCAAAAAAGAATGTCACAAAGTTAAATGTTACAAAAATACAAAGAAATTTACAATATCATGAAAGTTCCAAGACAGCTTTATATGGACATTTCGACTTTTCATAAAACTATGATCTCATGCAACATGGTTGTTAAAATGATTCATGAACACACTATACAGAATAGGCTAAAGGTTATTGAAAAAATGCTTCTCTAAAGTCTATTACAATTTGATACATTGTTGAAGGAATCAAGAATATCAAGCTATACATAAGAGATTTAATTGAAAATAAACAAAACCATTATTCCCCGCGAACCAATTCTGTCTGAAAATGTAAAGCAACTAATCTCCAAAGATGCTAGCAATTTGTAAAAGAATTAAAAGAACATTTTCTTTAACTTATTAGTAGGTCTTTTATAATATAAAAATGCTGCTTTTTAAAATTCATTAATATATATTAAAGCATCTGGAAAGGATTTATAACTCATTCAATATTCATTTGTTTTGTGCAAATAATTATATATTTTTTTGTATCATTGAACTATTTGTGATAAAAGTAAGAAAAGTTTCTTTGTTCAATTCTTGTTTTAATAAATGAAATAATACATTATATTGAATATGGTTTCCTCTAAAAAGATTTTTTTGCATAACGAAACTTAATCAATAACCGATCGAAAACCCACTTCAGATGATTATAAGAGTGAAATTTTCCCACTTATGAATTGTCTACAAACATTCTAATTTTTGTCAAGTGGAAAGAAAAAAAACCTCTGCCAAAAAATGTGGCACTCGTGAACAGCTCAAAACACTATGGTTAATTTGTAAATAATTCAACTTGAAAACAAAGCATGCAAATCAATGCGCGTTGCAACAAGTAACATAACAAATTCAGAATTTTCCTGTATCTCATCTTACTTTGACTTATGAAGTTAAATTCTCTTTTTCAAATGAATTTCATATTTAAATAATCTGACCGACTAACTTCGCATCACTTGAAAACAAAGTGAAATAATGAACTTGAGTTACTTGAAAACAATGTGTAAGCATTGTTTTTTTTTTATTACTATCTCCTTTACGAAGTACAGAGGTAAGTTGAAAAAATGCAATTTTGAGAATTCGAAGAATCTCTATATTCTAGATCTTTCTGAGTTCGAAAAACACATTTTTAGCATTACGTTCTATCTGCGAATTAAAATCGCTTTGAGCTGGACGATTGAAATTTGGAATTTGGAACTGCACACAAGTTTTAAGATTTCCATCACATTTGAACGAATTCTGTTCAAAGGAAGTCTGTCTGCCTAACTGTTCGAATATAAATGAACTCATTAAGTGCAAAATGCAAAGAGCAAGGTAGATAGAATTGGTACAAATTCGTCCAAATATCTGAAATATAGAGCAGAATTGAATAAAATTAGAAGGATTTGGTTCAAAACTTGATAAATATCTGAGATATAGATATTTATCAAATTTTGAACCAAATCCTTCTAATTCTATTTAATTCTAATTCAATTAATTCTTCAATTCTTCGTTTATTGACCGATGTAGCAGTTGCATTACTCTTATCTTCTCTTTTCGATACTAGATGGCGATGCCTAATTAGGCCATCCCATATGTCATCCCATAGTACATTGCGATTGTAATTAGAATGAGATGTGATGCTGAACTGTGAAGCCACGCGCATGAATGTCTTGTCTTTGTGTTAGTGTATGTTTAAGTGTGTGAATGTGATTATTAAAGAAATGTTTCCAACAACATTCGTCCTGTTGCTTCCTGCACAGATCATAATAATCTACATACCACCACACCTATAATTTTTTTTATATATAAACACAATAACGCTTAAATACAATAACTTATTCAATGAAATTCGGTATGTTATCTTAATACATAATAGTTAACATGCATTAATACCTAATACATACATAATAATTTCTAAAATAACATACTTTTGCGGTTCAGTCAGTAAAAATACTGGATTCAAAACCAAGATCTGTATTCCAAGATCTGTTGGAGAAAATGACAAAGAAAATTTAAAATATTTTCACTATATGCTGTGAAAGTGTCTAATATATTAGTCTTTGAATAACATCCGCTTCATTCCAGAAATCCTGCTTCAATTGTCAAAATAAAAGAATTGATGAAAAGAAAAACGATGAATAAAATTATTAGAAAAAAGTCCACTATTTAAATTATTATATTCACCAACACTTTTTTTAATTCATTTAATTCTCCTTTATGTTTCAACAAATAGCTTCAGCTAATAGAAATATTTGATTTTGTTGGAGTTTTCCTGAAAACTTTCTTTTCATTTAGTGTGTTGAAAGAAAGAATTTGATTTAATTTGTTGGATTAACGGTACATTTTATAGCACCTGTTATTGGAAAAAAAAAGTTTTTTTTCAAAAATTTTTTTATTAGGAAGATAATGTTTACAGAGTATGAAAAGATCTTAGCATTAATGTGACGGTTTTCGATCAGTTACTTGTCATTTCACGAATTCATGAATTTTCATAAAAAGGTTTTTTTAATATATATTCTTATTCGCGGTCCTTTCTTTATAAAAAAGATTAGTAATTTATTTTTTTCTTAAAAAATAATACAATACCAGAATTGTGGTTGTATAGAAATGTGAAACAAATTAACTAAAAATAATTTGAATACTGAATGCATTTTGATGGGCATTCTATCTTTATAATTTTATATAAAAATAGATTAATGCATTTAAAAGTATTATAAGTATTATTGCACTTGATAGAGAGAAGTAAAAATAGTATTTAATTTCTCTCTATCAAGTGCAATATTTTTTTTATAGTAAAGAAAGTAGAATGTCTTAACATAATGAATAAATTTATTTTCGCTAGAAAATAATAATATGCGTCTAAACTTCCATTTACTATTGAAACCGTCCAGAAAATAATGTTAACATAATCTAAATTAATGTCTAAATGTAAAAGTTATTTCCTTTTTATATCCAGAAATCTGAGTGATCCTTCATCAATGACACTAATATTTCTTCTTTTCATAAATGAATGAAAAAAAAAATTAAATTCTTGCTGAACATGAAGTAATGATATAATAATTTAAGCGTATAATAAAATCATGATCAAAATATGTGTGAAGTATAGTTCAAATTAAAAATGTATATATAGTTTAAACAAAAGCAACTATTATTATAACTGAAAGGAAACAGTGGAATAGGTGATAGTTGTTAAGATTTATGCAAATAAAATAAATTGAGTTTTTATAATTAGATAAAACTTTTCTTTTAAGAATTACATCTAAAATATTCATTTCTTTATTCTGTTCTGTTTTCTTTGCGATTGTTCTCTATATTTCATTTTTCTGATTTTCAAACCAGTCTCATTCTGTATTTCATGAATTTTAAAGACAATTTCATAGATACTAACAAATTCTCATATTTTTTTTTCATTTTTTTTGCGTTAATTTTCACCTTTGTTTCATTTCTGTGTAAAAGAAGATACATTGTTTCATAAATTAAATACATTGTGTTCGATGGAGAATGATTAAATGGAGAATGAATGATTTCATTGTCAATGAAAATTCATCCGATAAAATGGGCACCATTCAGGGATTGCATCTGAATGAAATATGGCAGAATATTGAAGGTATATCTAGAGTAAAAAATGTGCTGTTTATTACACTTATTATATTGTATGGAATCAATTTTAAATAAAGCATTTCCTATTCATTGTAAGCGCAAACATGTAAATGTAAGAAATTTTGATTGGTACTTATAATTTTTAGTAAAGTTGTTTATACATATTGAAAAATATCTTATTTTTACTGATTGGATATATAAAGATGTTTCCAAAATATTTTGTATTCAGTATGACGAAGACGGTGATGAAAAGGATATTCAAGAAACATAATTTGAAACAGTATGAAGGGATTCTAGTTCGAAGAAAATGTTGCAAATAAGACTTTCCAATCCAAAAAAAAGTTGTGATACTTTTTATGAAACTTGTGATCTTCATAATAAATCTGCATAGTAGAGGCTGACTGACACTTTTTTCACTGTTTATAATATGAGTTAAAGTCAGTAAAATAGATGGATAACTTACATCTTTGTTTTTTTCTCATTTTAGGAATTTGATGAACACATTTCTATTTAAGGAATATTCTTTATTACAAATTTTTTTAATGGAATGAATGGGACTTCATTTGACAAATTCGGCAATGTAAGGCAATATATAATTAGATATTAGATAGTATGTGGAGCTATATTCATGATAATGTCACTTCTAATGGCCATAATAATAAAATGAATGGAATGATTAATAGAATATTAGTAATTTTAGTTTCAGAGTGAAGGTATTATTAATGTTATAAATTAAAAATGCTTGTAGAAAATATGCTTCTTTGGTATAGAAGACACTTCAAACCATCCATTAAGGAGAAGAAAATACATTAGAAAGAAAGGCCGGTTCTTTAGATCAATAGTAATTCAACTAGTTTATATAATGAAATCTATTTGAATAATTAAAAGATGGTTCAAAAAAATTTCCTTGACTTTGGCTACTAGAAAAAACCTATACGGTTAGAAACGGTGAAAAATGAATAAAATATTTTTACCTTACAAAAGCAAATATCTTTTCAACCAGAATAGATGCTGAAAAATATAACTGAAGCATAGCAGTGGAGTTTTAATGGAATAATTAAACCTTCAAAATTATAAATGGAAAAAAGGGTTTTAAATTAATAATTAAAGGATGAATTTTAAAGGAGAAAAAAAATAAAGAAATAAACTAATATATAATTTATAATCTGATTAATAATCTCTTAAGAACTGAAACGGACATTTAACGATAGATCTTCTCAAACAGTTATTGGAGTTTTCATTGCTACGAATATTCTGATTTAAGATGTTAATGATAATTAGGATATTATATTTATGCAGGAAGGTAAGAAATTTTGTGTTTCGAATGTTTTGGATAAATAATATTTTTTTATATGTGCAATATAATAAATTATATCATTTTATGGGAACGATATGTTTTATCGCTTTTAACTTTTCAATTTCTTAATTGAATGTTTAACTCAAGATTTTGTTAATTTGCATCTTTTAGACCTTTCTAAATGGAAAATAACTCCTTTTTGCAATTTATATCAGCTTGTATGTGTATATGCGAAAACGATCATTTCAATAATTTTGACTGAAGAAATTAGGTGCATTACCTTTGTACTAAAAATGTATACACTGGCTAGAAACTTATAAGTCTCGATTTTTTTCGCATATGCCATTTTTTTGCAAAAATTACAACGAGTCAATGAAATGCAAAGCCTTTAGGAGTACAAGGATTAAATATCTTCACATAAAAACTTACAAATTCGATGTCTTCACATCATAACTGTAGGAATGTATAAGAGTTTAGGTGAATCCATCGACACGTGGTGAAACTTTCCAAAATGAATCTTCTATTCACTTCAATTTGTATTGAAATTATTTAAAGTGCACCGAATACGATGTGAAAATACACACAAAAAAATTCTAGGAGGGAATATTCCATATTTTTTTGTCATGTTCGTATCGAAGCTCAAGTTGATATAGGAGCATATAAATAATTAAATAATAACCTTACTGAGAATCTATGGATACGAAGGAGAAATAGATATGAGTACTTGGTTCTGTTAAAGCAATTAAGATGCAGCAAACAAGTTCTGTAATGTGATTTCTGATATCATTAATATTACAGCTGAATCATTTGAGCAAAAAGAGAACATATTATTTTATTAGATGAAACATGGTTCTTTGGTCACATTGAGTTTATTCCTCAAGTATAATGGAAATACAATGCTTTCAGGAATACAAAAATTAAATTTCGAATTTGAACGGGTAAAACATTTTTTTTTATAAAGTTACCTCTTATATAAATTAAGAATTTTTCGTTTCAGTTGATTATTATAAAAATTCCTAAAAAAAATTTTACTAAGCAGTTGTTTCCGATTTCCACTAAGAGAAAAAACAAACAAAAACAAATTAAAGATAGAATGTTCAACTAAATTGAATTTTTGTATTTTTGTTCGTTTTTTGGCAATGTTTATTAACTTCAATATTTTCGCACTCTCAACTTTTAAAAAGAAATTACTGTAATTATAGGAAATTTAATTATGAAAATTCAACTTAAACGGTATATATGTAACTGCTTCAAATTTTGTGATTAAAATCTAAATTTATTATTTATTATTTTTAAATTTATTATTTAAAAGATGATGAACTGAATGCGTTCAATAATGTAATATAAGTTTAAAATAGATAGAATCAAATTTATATGTTTTTAAATTCATAACATTTGAAAATTTAAAATAGCTTATATTTTATAGTTAAATTCTTATTTTAAATTTAACTACCAAAAAGGGAAAAATACAAAAAAAAAATCCAATTTTTCTATAACTAGCTTATATGAAAATGTTTTAAGGATAAACGAAAAAGAAATTGTTACTTTAACTTGATTCAATTTCATATATACATGAAAGAAACGTAAGATTTGAATAATTAGATTTTTTTAATAACTAGTCTAATTTGTAAAAGTTTCTAGGACTTACTAAAAATATAACGTGATGCTAATTTAATTTCTCCAATAAATAAAAGAATGAAATATTTAGTAAGTAATTTTACAAAAAATTAATTTCTTAAACATAAAATTGAAGTTATCAATGCAAAATATAAGCTTCCAAACAGGAGCTTTTTAGAAATAAAATTTCTTATACACATCTAACAGCTTTTGAAATAGAACTCTAATGATAGTTTAATTAAAAACTATGAAAAAAATTGATTAATTTATGAAAAAAAAATTAAGCTGAAAAATTCTAATAACCACCAAACAATAAAAGAAGGAAAAAGAAGGAAAAAAAAAAGAAAAAGAATAATGAATATGAATGATTCTAATTTTGATTTTTCTATTTCTGAATCTTCACATAATATTTTGGAACGTCGAATAAAAATATCATTTAGTAAATGCTTACCAATTTCTATTTGTAATATGTTTCTTATTTTTAATTCACGATGTAATATGTTTTAAGAAAAAGATGTTAGAATTTTTAAACTGAAATCATTTGTTATATATTTCTACGACATTCTTTTATAATTATTAATAAATATTAGAAATCTCTTCTGAATGGTATCATTTATGTTTTTATTTATTATTATCTAATAGCATTTATATTATTCTTTAATATTATTTATCAGTATCTGTATCCCTATTTAAATTTATTTATAATTTCAAAAAAATTCTATTAATTTAACCTAGGCATAATTTCCCCCATAATTGTGCAGATATTTAATTAGTTTTTGATTTTATTCGAAAATACATGATCCAATATAAAATTTCATTTAATCGAAAACATTCATTTAGGAACAAGAATATGTAGTTCTCATTTATTTCTTGAAAAGTTATAAAATTTATATAAAATCTGAATTTTATCAGAGTTTTCTAAATATTATTTTGAAAGAATTCTTCATATTTTCATAATAAATAGGAAGCAAGAGTTCCCAATTGCTTCATTACCTAATTTGTATCTAGTAAATGATATATGTTTCAAAGAACAAATAGGAAGAAAGGGTTACTTTTTACCCATTCATGATATTCATGGAATGTTTTGATCCCTCATTTGATTCCTAATATTCTTAAGCATGTGTCAAATGAAAAAAAAAATTGTTATACAGTTTATATTTCGGTAAATTCAAAAAATTCGGCATGATAGAAAATATTTTTTTATAAA
>JAPMOR010058633.1:317403-389137 GCA_026543865.1 Argiope aurantia | reverse complement strand
TATATATATATAGAGAGAGAGAGAGAGAGAGAGAGAGAGAGAGTGCACTTGAAGCTTTCTTTGAATTATTAGTGGGATGACAACAAACCCAAATAAAAATTTTATAGTCAAAAGATGGCAACCTCCAAATAAATAAGGACATTATGATATTCAAGGACCTGACACTCTAAAGAGAATATTAGGTGACAGCAGTGATATGGAAACTAGCTTTTTTTCTGTTTGAAAAATGAAAAAAAGCTGTCATTATAACCAGTAAAGTTTCCAGTCTGACATAAACTTTGCTATAAAAATAGATGGAATAACAATGAGAAGGCTCCTACTGTCGGAAGTTTTTGTTAATGCTTCCCAGACTGCAACTCCTATTGTATATCTAGTGTGTCTACGCTTCAGACAATTGGATCTAAATGCTCAACTGACTGACCACTTTCTGACTAACATACGGTCATCATTGAGACCAAGACTGAAACAGTTCTAATCTGAAAATGTGATAGGTCTCCACTCTACCCTCCAGTGAGATCTTGCCTGATACTACTAAATAACAGATGGTAATCATTCGGATTTTGTGGTATGAGAGCTAGAAGTGTTTGGCGCAGAGTTGCTCTTCAAGTAATTTATTTATTCTCATTCACTGGGATGTTTCTGAGCCCAAAAACTTCAAAACTTTGCTGCGGTTGTAATAAATAAAATGCATTACAACCATGCGAAGATCAGTCGGTTTTCCTCAGGGCCTTAGAAGTCAGATGGGAAATGACGCCTAAAATGGAGGCAGATTAGAGAAAAAAACATAAGCCAACAACTTTTTCATTTTGTAAGAATCTAAAAGTTTAGAGTTAAGGAAAAAAAGAGGAAGCAGTGGAATTGCTCTCCCTTTGAATTTTTGATATACTTACCCAATATAACATGCTATGTGCTTGGTATTATCTTTCTCCCATTAAGGAATAAGATCTTGTGAGAAAAACTAAAATTTTTGGTGGCAAGAGATACATTTATCTAAGGTATTAATTTTTTGCAATTATAGTTTTCACTTAACCAAACAGTCAACTTTTTGGATCTTGTTCTAAACTTGATACAAATCTAAAATTATGATGATGAAACTATATACTATAAATTAAATCTGAAGTTTTTTTTTTCATTTTTAAAAAATCACACCCACAGTTAAATATACAGATGGATATATATGAAATTTGATCGATATCGACAATTTTGATGCCATGAACAACAAACCGAATCTCGCCCATTCCACTTCAGTTATCGTGCTAGACCAATTTTATTATAGATTTCTTTTTTTAACTGTGGGAGGTCTACAACATGGACATTTATCAAATCTTCTAGGTTAAATTTATGGAGAATTGCAAATTTTTTTGTATTTTGCTTGCTATTATGTAAGAAAAAAGTAGTTCTTAAATTCTTTAATTTAACTTTGCATTCTCCGAAAATACGTGCTCAGCATTTGTTTTACTTAATCTAATATTAGTAACACCACCAAACTGAGATCTAAACAGCACAAGTGTTTGGACATTTTAAATACGGAGCCTAATTTGAGGCAATTGATCCAATCGGCTGAAATTCAATCCTGATTTTCCTCCCAGTAATGATTTGAACACGATAGGAACCCGGTGTTTTTGAGACTATATTTTCTGTGATCCCTGATGTCATAATTAATGCACAGTGGATACAATCTTGTTAATTTTTTCTGCACTAATACAAAAAGGAAATCCATTTTTCATTGATCAATTACACGATCTCATTCAAACTTAATAAGTTGCTATTACTGCTTCTCAGCCTTTTTAAAAGTCTTCTAAACTCTAGCGAATCTGAAAAATAAATAACGCTTGTAAAGCTTATATCACGTATTTAAAGTATCACGTATTCAAACGTTACTTGAACGATAATAATGATTTTATTAGCTCCATTCTTATTCATAGAGCATGAATTTTGAATGGATGTCATTTTTTTTTATCTACAAATACACTTTTCAAATTTCATATACCTAAACACAATTCTACCATCTTGGTACTGGAATTTTATTCTTTGTTTTTTGCTTTGGTAAGGTTTAAAAACACATTATATGAAACTAGTCGAATACGTGAGAATAGTGTACCATAAGGAGCATTCCATTAAAATTCAAAGCAAAAAGTTTGAATATAGAAAGAAATATAAGTATTTTAGTAAATAATTTTTATTCGAGCATGTACGTAAAATAGCGCTTTTTTTCATAATTTTAAAACCAGATGTATAAGGCATCTTATTAAAGAATTTCAGTTAATCATATTAAGAATCAGAAAGATATCGGCATTGCAGTGATGTAAATTCAACTAATATTTTTCAAATTAATATTTAATTCATTCAATAGCATTGTTTAATATGCTATTCTTTAAACTAATATTATTTAAACTGGATTTTTAGAATAATTATTATGAATTGTTTAAAAAAATATGCTGAATTCCCATGCGTACTTAGCGGCTAAGTACATAATTGGTATTGCAATGCATTAGGCATAGAAAGCAACCATACATTTTTTAATGTTATATCGCATTATTTACATCAATAATAGAAATAACTTTATACACACTATATAATTGAAAGTAGAGATAAATTATTATAGAGTAGATATTATTATAGAAAGCAGAGTTAATTATGTTTCGCAATTACTGATATAAAATGGGTCACATTTTGCTGCAGTGAAGACTGATACTCTATAAACAGACCATCATCTAGTTTTGTATATTAGAATTATGCAGTGCTAGCTTGTTCGCATGAACATAGAGGAATTGGAATGGCCTGCTCAGAATCTAGACTTTAATACCATAAAACTTCTCTTAAATGAATTATAACATAGGATTTAAGAAAACCAGAGTAGAGACAGAGTTTACTCCTTTTCTTTTACAAGAACTGGGCACAATTACTGCAAAAATATTCCAAAAACTTATGGATATCTTTCTCCATGGAATACCTTTATGGCAGCAAAATATGCCGCCTTTCTTCTTAATAGAAATTGTGATAGATAACAGTGACCGCATACTTTAAACTATATTGTGTGCATTAAGTTACACGATGTGATAATTCTAATGTTTGTTTGTAATATCTATACTTTCAATAAATTTATCAAATCCTCGACTTATCCTTATTTATATACTCTGAGTCTTTTAGACTATCTTATCATAAAATATTGCTTTTACTCTTTTTTTCGATAAATTTATCAATGTATCATCTATTAATTTCAGCGAAGCTAAATTAGAATTCTCTTTGATATCATTCAGAAAAGATTACTTTCGTAAAGTATTAATGATAAGTATACAGAATGAAGTTTACTGCATTTTTTATTGTTCAACAACCTTTCAAACTAACAATAATAAAATGCTTCCAACTTAATAAAAGGCAATTTTATAGATATAATTTTATTTTCTCCTCATGAGATTATTGGATTCAATAGCATTCCAATTTATCGAATTTCATCTTTTCATCTACGTCATTTGATTGAAAGATAATTAATTTTGTCATATACCAAATCTTTATTCAATTTATCAATATGATATTTCTTTCCTAACAAAGTGGGAATAAAAAATATCATAATTCGACAACAATTTCAAATTTTTAACGCAGATTTTCAATGACAGAATCAAGGCGAGGGGAATTCACCAATCCCACGATACCTTCCGCTCTACACAGAGCAAATTTTCTTAACAAATACGATTACTTTAGAATTTTTTTTTTAAATTCTTACAACTGAAATCGTCTGACTGCCATTATCCTGCATCTGGCAATAAATAAAAACGCGAACATCTACCTTCTCTAATCGGAACTCGCATTGAATAATGTCGTTTGTTGCAAACTAAATATTAAAGCTGCTTTGGGAATAGTAGGGAGAATGACCATATAAAAAAAGAATAATCTTAAGAAAACAGCGTAACGTAGTTTGGATGTAACTTTATTACGTAGAATATAAATTCGAGGCGAACGACGCCGCGTTCCTTCTTGATTGAATTTCGGAAACTGAAATATTGAAAAGCGTCGTGGGCACAGAACAATGGCGTCGCACAAAGGAGTACTTCTCGTTGCCAGATCCCCCGCTTCTATTGATCGTTTGATTTCATTTTAGTTTGTGCTATGGCTTGGGTTCCACAGAATTTTATTTTATTTTTTATTTATTTTTTCATCTTTTTCTTGTTCATTTCTTCACTTATTTCTTTATTTTGTGCAGCAGCAATAATCACTTTTTTCTTAACGTTGCTTCGGAAAGTTGGATTGAAGATGACAAAATCCTTATGATTTGCTTACATCGTTTGTTTCCCTCCAATTGAATAAACACAAATGTTCGAAATAAGAACGTTCTTCGTTCCTAAATTGTTCCTGGAAACAATTTAAAGGGTGTTTTTGTAGGGGGTGAGAGGGAGGGGTTGAGATGAGATAGGAAGAATGAAACTTTGTTTCTATCCCGCGAAGAAGCGCATTTTAGCTTAAAAGAAGAAGATATTTTTATTTCATTGTCGAAAATGGAATAGAATTTAAAGAAATCGCTGAAGAATGAGGCTTGATGCCAGCGAGATTTGAAACAGATGGGACGTTTTTCTGAAGTAAATTTGATTTATCGCTTTAATACACAATCGGTTTGAAAGCCGAAAAGATAAACTTTAAAAATCCATAAAATATACTTCAAACTAAGTTTCGACTTCCAAATTTAGTTGAAAATTTAGTTTGGATAGGAATATTGTTATTATATGTGTATAGATAATATTATATATGTTTTTTACTTAGGAAATCGGGTCGTAAAAATATTTGTGTAGCGCTGATTCTGGGATGGATTTCTGAGTCAAGAGAAACTCAAACTGGAATAACCAAAACCATCATTTTCCCGTATTTCAGATTTCTTGATGAATTTCACATGGAGATGGGACATTATCGGCAATGATAACTGCCAAAATATAAGTTGTAAAAACATCAGATTTTTTTTGCAAGTAAATATTATATCTAATACTGTTGCTATTAATAATAGTTTTTGTACTCCTATAACAGAATTCAATAAGTATAAAAGTAAGTATAAAGTTCATCAGTGGAAACATGATCTACATTGTTTCTCAAAAGTGAATTTGCATCTTGTCTTTCTTCATTAAAGATATGAGGCAGGAGAGATATTAAAGTGTAAAGAATATAATTGCAGTACATGACATTGTAAAATGAAATCAGCAGCATTATCAGTTTACTACTTTTCGGCATAACTGCCATTCATTTTGAGGCATTTGTCTCAGCATTGTGTCAATTTGAAAATCATGGTTTTATAGAACGTCATCGGTCCGTTCGTACAAAACTCCAATGATTCGGTTGGGAACTTTTGGAGCTCCTACCAAACAACCCTGATGTTGGCATCCTCGAATTTTCATCTGTTTAGAACCCTGAAGATCTCCTTGTCGGTCAAAAGTGTGACTCTGATTATGACCTCATATTGACCAACGACATTCATAAAATCGGGATTTTCAAACTGATACAACTGATTCAAACTACACAAATACCTCAACATGAATGGCAGTTGGGCCAAAAACAAATAAATTGTTAATAATTTCATTTCTGAATCCCATTGTCTTCCTTCCATTGCATTTTTTATTATTGTGTACAAAATTATATATTGCACATAATACTTATGGATGCCCCCTCATATTAAAAAATATTATTTTCACGTTTAAGAGCTGAAAAATAACAATGGATATGCAGTATATAAAAAACCTCTTATAAACAAAAACAAGGCACTGATAATATTTTAAACATAAATTTTATATCAGAGTTAAAAATTTCTTAGTCACAGAATTAAGTATTAGCCAATCTAATGCGTTAATTAAGAGAAAAATTACACGGATTAAGATTTTCTTGCATATCCTTTTACTTTCAAAAAGGTTCTACAACTAAAGACATATCATTGAGCTAACAAGTATTTGTATAGCTTGAAAGGTTACTTTTACCTGCTTATATTTATCTGTTATTATTGCGAAATCGAGCCTTTTCCTAATATTGCGTTTTTGAAGAGATTTTTCTAATCAAGATGTTTTAATATAACATTGATATATGAGGTATGCGGTGGAGTATACAATTGCGTTTTACAAGCTGTTTTCTTTATTGTCAAAATTATCTTATTTTGTACCAGGCATTATCCCAGCTCTTTAAAATAGACTGTTGAATAGCTATTACCTTAAGAGAGATCGGAAAGTTCATAACTCCAATTGATGTTCCACTTTCAGAATGTTAATCACCCATTGCTTCTCTTCTGTTTTAAACAAAAATGTTTTCCAAATAAATAATGTGGTATACTTTTTCTTGAGAGTTAAAAAGTATGCGACAGCAACATCTGTTAATCAAAGGAATATAATATCTGCTATTTTTGCATTGCGGCAACATATGCTGCTCAAGTATCCTACACGGTTGCTAAGCAATGCTGATGTCCATATAGTAATGATGAGGTGTGAGGTAAAGTTTTGATGAATATGTTTTTAATGGTATCGTTGATTCTGCCGTGTATATTTTTAGAAATAATGTTACATTCAAAAATTATTATTTTTGGTTGCAGTATTTCAACTCAATTTTTTTCAGGCCAATTTGCATGAAATTTGTTTTACAGGAACCTGACTTTGGAGTATACAGTCAGAACAGCTTGTCATCTATAGAAACTCGAACTGTGAATTAAAATCAAAATTTGTGAACAGTATCAAACAAAATAATGTTTCAATGAGGAAGATGGCAGGCTTATTATTAATGAAAGCTCAAACTGGTGATTCAAATAATGAGCTTGTAGATAATTGAGCTAAAATCTGAGAAATAGCAGATAAAGTTGTTGACACACTAAATCCATGTTCTGTTATTAAATTTAAAATAAAAAAAAATATCTGAAAGCCTTGCTAGGAAACTGGATTAACCAAGGAGGTGATGAATTTTCTATGATTTCATTTGGTTTTGGATCTTTAACGCTTAATCTCAATAACTGTACTATACATTTTCTATCATGGCACGATATTCGTCCCTTTTAAATTCGTTACTGAAAATTCGTCTGATTGGTATACTACGAGAAGCCAAACAAGCTCAATAACGGATAAGATGTTTTATTTCTCGAGAACATACGAAACACAATCAGCAATGCACAACAGAAGCGTTCACGAAGACAGCACTTACAGAAATCATCAACACATACTCAAGTAATAAATCTCTAATTAAATAACAACACAACACTATAATTAAAGAGAAAACATTCCGTTATCACATTCCAAAGAGAGAACTCATTCGACTCACTCGTTTGAACTTTTTCGCATTTTTATAATCTTCGTGACATGATGTAGAAGTTTCTAGATAGAGCCTCAAATTTCAATTTTTAATAAAGATAATTAAGCCTTAATTTTTTTTGAGAAATTTTATTTTGATATCAAGTTGCCAAATGTTAGCCAAGTTCGAGAGAGGAGGGGTTCATTAATATTGCATTAATTTAACATGTTAAAATTTCTGTAAAACTTTCTTCATTATTGTCAGAGTTAGTGCACAAGGAAGCAATATTACAGATTCCTAAAAAACAGTCATCATCTTAAAATTTTCAAGTAATTATAAGAAATTGGTGTAACTATTCATCATGCAGGAGGGCCATAAAATGAATTTTTCTAGTTTGGAGGCATATCTAGCTAAAACTAATAAACTGAATGAAATGAAACTTAATATGTAAACTGTGAAAATCAAGAGATGACTTTTTCAAATAAATAAATCTGAACTTCTAGATGGAAGTCTAATTTACAAGGAAGGTCAACGCAATGAAAATACTGTACGTGGGCAGGAGACCTAATGTTAATTAATAAAAAAGATATTTCTGCCAGTTTCACACTGAATGCCACCTATTTTTTCGCGTGCATTTTTTATCAATCGAAAACAAATAAAAATTTTCCCAATCTATTTCTCCACACCTACATTACAAACACCTTTCTTTCAAATAGCATCAAATGTCTCCATTAATAATTTTCAACTGAAAGTTTCTATGGAATTCGTTTTTCCCAGGTTGAATCAGAAATTTTGTTTCATTCATTAGTATTAACTGCTGATAATTCCAAACGGAAAAATTAAAATCATACTATAGCGCTCCAGTATTATTTTCTTATATGCGAAATGCACGAAAAGAAAATGTTACTATCTTAAAAAATATCCCAATCTTGAGATTAACGAGTTTCTACGTGTCAAACTTCTATGAATATGAAAAACACATTTTTGAAATTACGAATATATCGATCGATCTATGAATTATAATTCCTCCCCCCCCTCTCTCTACACACACACATATATAATGTTATATTTTTCAAATCCTGTCGGCTAAATAATAGGTAACATATTTTGGTTTCAGTAGAATGCAGGTTCGAAGCAGTGAAGAGACTTTCTTTATTTAATTTCGTTTTATTCTCTCTTTAATATCCATCCAGGAAAGCATGATTATTTACAAGAATCATGATGCAACTCAGCAGAAAAGCAGAAGTAAGAAAAAAGCAAAAAGGGACGAACAAATGATCACTAGTTTTATATAACATAGATTTCTGGCCAGACGCCAATTCAAAACACGTGGTGACCTTTGATACCTTTTCAAGGGCAACCGAAGATATCCCTTTCTTTTGATACGTAGTACTGATGGCGCATTATTTTTATAGAGGAATTTATTAAACCGAAAGTGGAATTGGATCACGAAATAAGAGAATATTTTAGATTAAAGTTACGATGGGCTAAATTAAGATAAAATCTTGGAAATTAATTTGTATTAAATTAAGAGTTTAAAATATCATTACATATTATATATATATATATTCTTGTTGTTTTTGTTTCTATATTCTTAATTTGATTGCTTATGGTATGCTTTGTTATTGATTATATATGTTTGTTAGGTTACTGATATTGCTATTTTTCATTTGTTTTGATTATTTTACTTATATATAGCATAATAAAGATTTGTAGAATTAGTATATTGGCAATTCAAATATATCATTATGTTTATTATACATATTTTGTATTATACACTATGCGTTTCTTTGTGGCAATTCTGTGAAATCAAAGTTTTTTTTGTTTCATTTAGTAAACTCTTTTTAATCTGTATGTTTTTCAAACATAAAAGAGTGCAAATAAATGGATGAATTTTGGAATTTTAAATAATTTATTTCAAAGTATTTTTCATATTCTATTATAATAGGTTTTTTCCCTTTTTTAAGGTTAAACTTATATGTTATTAAAAAACTTTTTCACATAAATTTCAACAAATAATTTCGATTAATATTTTTGCCCTTTTTTATGTTTTTTACCCTCTTATAGTAAAATAATTACATATTCTTTATAGTCTCATAGCAACTCTTGCATGTTATTACGTCTCTAACACCCTATAAAAATGGGATTTTGTGTATATGTACTCTTTGAAACAATAGCAGGAAGAATATTGCAGGAAATTGCATATAGAAAAAGCCATGTCATTGACTTTTAATTTTAAGTAAAACCAATAGTTACGCTCTTTCACTAGAAATTATTGAGAGATAAAGTTGATTGAAGTTAATGTACGATATTTCACGGATAATCATATTAGTATTCGATTACTAATAATTATAACTAAATGCATGCTCTCATTTGCATTGCTTTTTTTTTTTGAGAAATCAGAAGGAGAGGCAGAAAGGGTTACTATACTTTTTCATACTAAAATATATTCCTTAAGATTCAGAAAATAAATAATTCCTTAAATATAAAAAATAAAATATATTCCTTAAGATTCATTTGTTTTGCTGCAGTAAAAAAATTCTTAATGTGTCAGCAGCATGTCAAAAATGTGTCTGATTTCCAAAAGCACTTCATTTTATTAAATTAAGTAGAAAAAAAATCAATCAGCCAATATTTGAAACATATTCAGTCATCATATTTTTTACTGATAGACTATTTTATATTAAATCTTAGTTTAAGTTCTGAAACTATAAATAATATTTCAAAGGCTTGTGGAGTGAAATAATACTTAAGAATGAAATAATTAAGAGTAATAATAATAATTAAAAGTGAAATAATACTGAAACAAGATCAAATTGGAATTTCTATAACTTTAGGAACCAGTACAATAACAAGCATATGTGTTTAAAAAATACACTTTCGCCACAGAATATCCCCGAATTTATTTCTCAATATATAGCGAAATGAGCTTGGATAGACGAATTGCAGCAAAACAAATAGATTATATGCTTTCTGAATCTTAAGGAATATATTTTAGCATGAAAAAGTGTAGTACCTTTTTCTCCCTCCCTTTTTTTTTTCAAAAAAAAAAAAAAAAAGCAATGCAAATGAGAGCATGCATTTAGTTATAATTATTAGTAATCGAGTAAATACTAATATGATTGTCATAACATATACTGAATTTGATAAGAAACAGCATTTGTATGAAATATGTGACAGTTTCCTTGTATAAAAATGGAATCTTCGTTTCTGATTTAGAGTTTCAGTTTTTGTTGATAAGCTTACATTCTGTGAAATTTTTTATGAAGTAACGATTGAATAAAATAATATGGCATTATAAATAACACTAAATTAATATTTTGTAAATCAGTATTTCTCATTCTTCGGCTGAATTTTGTTTCTGAATCTATATGCGAATTATATTAGAAAATATCATGCGAGTTGTGGTTGAAAGTATCAGTAATATGAATTATATACTTCTAGAAATAGTTATATGTATTACTAAAAAAGTACCAGTACGGTGTTAAATACGGTGTTAATTTATGGTTACCAAATACTCCCAATTCCAATCAATAATGAAGCAACCAATAATAAGCTCTCAATAAAGTTTGACACATCATTACTTAAGTAATCAGAGTTAATTTTGTGAAATTCAGACTTGAATCGATTGTGTTCATAACACTGGACATTTTGACAATCAGAAATTTCTCAGATTTAAATCAGCATAATTTTGAGGTTATTTCTTACTTTTGAATACTTGCAATAGTTTACTGTGAATCTCTAACAGCCGACGTCCTGTCATAGGGGTAGCGCGTCTTCCCCATGATCTGGGCGTCCTGGGTTCGAGTTCCGGTTCGGGCATGTTTGTTCTTCATCCGTTCTATCTGTTAGATGTGTGAATGTTCTCCCCTGTAAAAAGGGGCTGTGCAAGCGAATGATGCATGAGTAGCAAAATTGTACTCCTGGCCCTAGTTAGCGCTACTAAAAACAAGAGACGCTCTCTCTCGGCTTAAAATAGCTAAATTCGGAATCAGCGGGCTTGTCCATGTCAAGTGCCATCAGAAAAAAAAATGTGGGACATATTTTTTGGAAGAAATATATCAAAATAATTTTTATATGGCTCACAATAAGTTTAATTTTGAAATTTTTGTTAGATGTATACTGGGGAAAAAGAATATATTTAACAATAAAAAAGAGTATTTCATTAAAAGAAATCATCGGCAATTTGTTTCAAAAAATAAATTGTCACATTCAAAAAGGGCGAGAATTCAAGCAATTAATCGCTTAAATATTTCAGTATGTTTTATGCAATTGTTCGTAATTAAATATTAATTTTTTCTGCATAATAATGTTTTTTTTAATAAATTCTTGTTAAGTTCCCGCATCATCCTAAAATATAAATTTTAATGGAGGGTTTGCAGAATTAATAAAGATAGAATGGCCTTATTTATTAACTATTGATTTTTTATTGTAATCGAAGACCTAATAATCAAAAAGAAATGCCCTAATTGATAAGAAGATATTAACCTTAATTCCGCTTTGTCGTGTTGAAAAGATTTTCTTAATATCACAGAAATGCATTGATATTTTTTAAAAATAAAATGGAATAATATGAAATCGTCATACATCCTTTAGTCAAATGGTCTTTTTATAAAAAATAATAAATGAAAAAGAATCTGCTGGACATGTAATAGTATTTAAAAAGTCAAAATGCCAACTGAAAGAGCAAATATCTCAACATCAAAAAATTAAGAATAAATGCTTGCCGAATTTATAAAAAATAGTATATTGATTACTATAGCCTATTATAAACTTAAAATGAGAAGCAATTAACAAAATTGACGATATGATTGAGAAGTGCAATAAAATATTCCATTGTTTAAAAAAAACGATTTGGAAAACTGTTTTTTTTTAAAATTTCTTAACATATTATTATCTCAATAAACGAAAACGATAATTAGTTTACCAAGAAATTTAAAAAATACGATAAAAGCTGTCAATTTCTTATTCATGAAAAGAATTAATGTTAGAATGTTAAATCAAAGAGTTTTAATTAAGAATTAAAAGTTAATAAAAACGCTAGTTCAGAAAAATGTACGGATTTACAATACGGATAGAAATCAAAACTGAAATAATTTTTTTTTGAAATTCTTCACTTTCACTGTGGCTCTGAAGTTTAAAAACTGTGACTCCGCTTCAGAAATCTTCCACCTTATCTGATCACTTCTAAAAATTTCATCCCATAATATTCACACAGCCTACGCATTTCTTCAAATCGAGATGTAAATATAACTTACTTAATTTGAAAAATTCTGTTAAGAATTTATTTATAGTCCTGTAATAATTTTGCAAAATTTATTAATAAAATATGAAATATTTATTTTTAATGGTATTTTGAAAATAAATAAAAAAGTATTTAAAATAAATAAATAAAATAATTTGAATATTTTGAATAATATTTTTATAGATTAACTAGGTTTTTATGGAAAGGCAGATAAATTTTCATCAAAATAGGTTTTTATTGAAAAGATGGACAGGAAAGAAAGAAAAGGATTTTTCCATAGAAATGTAAAGGGAATAAAAATAAATTGCTCGAGGCTAAAAAGTAGTTTGAAATGGTATTTTGAATCTTATATAACTGCCTTATACTTACGCACAAAATTATCCTTACACATCATAATCCTTTATGATTGAAATCAATATTGTTTAATATTCGCGAGAAAACATGCGAAATTTTAAAATTAAACAAATATTTTCATACGTTAACTAAACCTTCTATAAATGTGATGTTAAATTGACTTCCCACAACTTCTTTAATTTTGATTTTTATTATTAATAAAATAGTTTGAAAAATTCTTGACTTGATTCAATAATTTTAGAGGTTATGCCAACATTCTTATCAAATTGTTTTGAAATTGAAGATTTTAAAATGCTTTTTTCTGATTATTAGAAATCAGTTTTTGGATTCTGATGTTCCCAAATTTGATTTTTACAACAATGAAATTTAAAAAAAAACTTTGGATCGGTTTATCAAACCCAAATACATCTCTTGTTCTTTTAATTAATTAATCAATCAATGACGATACAAAAAAAAGAAAAAAAATCAAATGGTATGCAGAGCGCATAATTAAATATCATTGTGTCAAAAAAATGTAAACAAAGATAGAGATAGAGATGGAGCTATAATATATTTTTTTTAAAAATCGTGATCAATAGATTATTTAAATTTTTCTGTTTTATATCTGATAAATAAATAAAACTATCGCTCTATCTTTTTTTTTTTGTGGATTAGCAACCAGAACTCGCTGTGCTCCGTATAGTTCCCATTCCCAGTTCCCACTATCACGTATAGATATTACATGATATTCTTCAACAGCATGTTCATTGAAAAGCAAAAGAATAAAAACATTCATTTAAACTTGACCAATAAGCATTGGGAGCTCTGATGTTTTTAGCTATGCATATAAAGTAGCAAAATAGATTGGAAAAATTGGTCTAGTTGCTGAGGTTGCGGAATTTTCTATCAAAGTTTAATCTAAAGATCTCTATGAAAGAATGAGGTTGAGAGGAGCGGTGAATCTTTAAAGACAATATAAGGATTTTAATATTTCACATTAAATAATAATTGACGAAATCGATACTGTGGCTGGGGATTTTATAAGGAATAAACCTTTTCTTCCAGAACTTTCACAAGGAATAAGCCATTAAATAATGCTTTCGTGATTTTCTACAAAGAAAAAAAAAATGGAAGGCAGTGGGGAGGTAGTAAGACAATGATGACGTATGCATGCTGACATTCGTATGTAGGGGTCATGAGCTTTAAATAGAAAATAAAAATTGGCAAAATCTGTACTGTGATTGGAGCTTGGAGAGAAACCTTTTGACTCATGCAATGATATGGATGATAATAGTTAAATGATTTTTTTCTAACTTAATTCTTTATGTTTTGCATTATGAGCTATTTTTAATGTGAGAAATCGAGTAGAGTTTTTACAATGTTTTTGAAAGTATACACAATCTTATATTTGGAGCAGCACAGGAAAATGTGTATCATGAGCTATAATAAAATGCTTATCTCCCTTTAAATTTTTACATCACTTCAATGCAGAAACATCAACTGAAGACGGCAAATTAACCGTACACAAAGTTCCTCAGATCCGAGTAATCATCGGGTAGCAGGGATGTCTTTCGAATCTTCTATCGATAGCTTATTGCGGTGGATTTTCAATTGAATGTTTGAATTCTATACATTGTTTGTAATGCTTCTAAATAACTCTCTGTTAATAAATGCTTAAATTACAACTTCTGATATATTCCAAGGTTTGCCGTTTCTTTTGACTGCTTATAATATTCATAAATGACATAAGGTAACGAATAATATTTTGTTTGATGTCTGGAATATTATAATTAATTTTGACTTTATTTGGCAGGAATATTTCAGATATGAATACAGTTTTTGCCTATCAACTCTACTTTTTCAAATTTGATGCAACTAAATAATAAAATATTTGAAACTTTAAAAGCAAAGTACTCTTCGTATAGAAAGATCACATGAAGCGATAAAAAAAAAAGAATATTAGCATTTGTCATCACACAGAGCGTCCTCTAACGAATTAAAAAAAACTATATAATACTACAGCTTCTGTTGCGAAGAAGATTAAATTTACGAACATCTGTAAGCAATATCTTTGATTCGTATGCTAATGGATAGTGAAAATAAACAATACTATTAATAAAAAAAAACCTAAACAAAGATGACATGACTGGTGGAAAAAGAATTGCCCGTCAGCGAAACCTTATTTAAGTAGGATGAAATGATCTTACCTTAACTGAGAATAAATCTAACATTAATGAAACGATTTCGTGAAAGCTGTGGGTTTGGAGATTGCTTAATTTGAGCACATAAAACAAAAATGCCTTGAGTACATAAAAAATAAGTAGGAAAACTTATAAATTTTATGGTCGCTGAGTCCTCGTATAGCTAATCGCTTTGAGGATGATGTATGAGGTTGCTTATCCTCATAATTGATTTTAAGTTTGTATATTCCAAGAATAAGATGGAGAAAAAAATAAGGAACTTGTATGCTCTTGCAGACAACAACGTTCTGAGCTAACACGAGATTCAAAATAATTTTGATTAAATTGACATTAAGCGTTATTGCTTCAGAAACCTTGGTTATAATATGATAATTATCCTTCATTTCACAACCATTTAGAAGTTTTTCATTACATTACATGGCTTACATCCCCATTTTTAGATTAGAAGATTGCCCATCTGGTTTGAACGGATGGAATTGAATTTTATTTTTTAACAGGAAAAGGATAACAACTAATAAAAATATTAGAAGCATATACAAAAACATACAAACATATAAACTACACATAAAGCAAAACATTAATAAAAAAATGGCAAAAAAGTAAAGATGTACTACATAATAAAAGACATTGGGGGATTTAGTGCGGAATGAAGCTGCTTTACAAGAAAATTGTTCTCTTCAACCATAAAATGCATTAGAAGCTGAAATCTGGTTCTTGATAAATTATTTCTGATGAAGTGTTTAAGCCCCCGTTATTTATTTCCTATTGCAATAGACTGGTAATGGGAAGGGGACTTATAGCAAACGTTTTGTTGAATAGTGTATTGGATCATCTTTTACACCACAGAAGTAGTTATCGTTCATTCGGAGACTGAAACGAAGAATATATTAAAAGAAGGAACCATATCCTGAAACAAACATAACTTCTTCTCTACTCTTATTGACTTGTTTGAGACTTTGGACATCATTTCATACGCACTTCTGCTGGTTTTTTTCGCTGTCTTCTCTTGCCAAAACTCTTTGGCAGATGATCTTGGCGATTTTAATGAAAGATTACGAAAGACATGGGGGATATTAATTATTTGGCGATATTAATTTCATTAGAATGTAAAGGCAACGGAGGATCAATCTGATGGAATTCTGTAGGAATCTAAAAAGACTGTGTTAAAAGAATAACTCAATATATCGAACGAAAGAATCTCTTGGAGAGGAATAAATTAATCGTTTTCCTTTGTTTTTGAATAATTCTTATCATATCTTAAAATTTTAATTAATCCAATGTAGGTTTTAGGTGGATTTCTGTATTTTTTTCAATTTATTAAAAGGTTTTATAAAATTTCATATGTGAAAATGTTTTTTAAAAATTTAACTCCAGTAAATTAAACACATTTGGATTATGGCCTAGAAAAATTTGGCGAGTTTGCATAGATATAAAGAAAAGGTAAAAGCAATACCAAGGAAGATATAATACTCAGGTGATATATTATTCTTGGAATGTGCTAAGAGTCTGCGTAAATAAAGCTATTTGAGAATGTCGGACAATAAATTTTCGGTGCAAAAAAAACATGCTTTTTTATACCTATTTTATTATTCTTATTTCTAATTTTTAATCAAGTACTTTAAAATGACATAAAAGTTGTTATACCTTTTGTCAGTTAGAGTTTGCTACATAATTTTTTAAGGGAAAGATTTTTTGGCTTAACGTTTATATTATAAGTTTTATTTAAAATTATTAACTTAAATAATAGAACCGACATAATTTGCTAATAAGAATTCATGAGAAAAGTAATATTTTATGAATATCCAATACCTGAATCACTTATAAAATTAGCTAAGATACCCCGGAACCAAAATATGTATAATTTACTTGATTTTAGACTTCGAATATTTAAATGCCTCTGTCGAAAATAGTGTAATAAACTTAAAATATTATTCAGGAAGTTATAAATTGGTAAAAAATGTAAGCAAACCTAATTGTTAAATTTATAGATTGACATAAAGCTAGAAATCACAAACATTTTCTTACCTTACATGCTTCTAATTTATAGATATTTTCTTTTATGGTGATAGACATTCTTGTTCGATTAATTGGGATCTTCGCAAAGTCTGCAAAGAAAAAAAAATCTTTTAACATTTTTTTTATAATTAAATTCAAATAAAGACATCAGATGTAAATAGTGAAAATTCTTTGTAAATTCATATTTTAGATATGTAATTTATGAACTAAGGAATCTATTAAAATGCAGGACAAAAATTTTATTCTTGCATACATTTCTTAAATAAATTAACGAAAGAATGAAAAAAAAATTCATCGATGATGTTACACTTTTCTAAAACTATTCTATAATTTAAAATAAGACACTGAATAAATTATCTCAAGTATTAAAAAAAATCACACCCAGAAGTATCTGTATTCAAAATTAATGACATTTATTTATTTCTAAATGAGTAAAATATGTGATAAAATACACAAAAGTTGTAATATTTAAAAAAAATCAGAATAAGCGATGAGTTTATGAATTTTATAAAAAAGTACAAATTAAAATCAATGCATATTACTTTTAAAGGTATACCGTTTTTTGAAACAAAATAATGCCAAACAAAAAAGAATAATGTACTTAAATTGTTTTACATTAATAACAATCCCTCAAATGTAGTTTAACTCCAAATTATGCATTTCGTATTCCCTTTTTTGGCCATTTCTTTTCACTCCAAAAAGAAATGACTAATCATTTAAAGTAAAATAAACGTAATAATACTTCTCCATTTATATTGATAAAATTGACACTGGGAAAGTCCTTAGAGCAAATGTTGCAAAAATAACGAGACTAAATTTCACTGTAACAAATTAACTACCGCAATTATGAAATATAAATCTCCGAACGAACAAAAAACTCATTTTCCAAAACATCTCCAAACAATACATTCAAAATGCAATTAACAGTTAAAAGATTTCAAAATGCACCACAAAAAATTTGTTATTCGTTTACAGCAGACGATAATTTTTCACTGTCGGAAATTAAATCTAAACGAGTTGAGCAGTTACGCGCCTACAAACATCACTTAAACAACGATGCCATTTTTTCGCTAATAACTTTACCAAACATTAATCATTCGTTAAAACACAATTTTACTTCTCACTTCAAATGGAATGCGTTTTTTTATTGTCTGCTGCTTTTATTCTTATTATCCGTCTCTGCTCTCGAGCGACACAATTAGAAACTGTCACGGTTGCCGCTAACTTCATGAAGATCGACGGCGGAAAAATTTATCCCCCGTTTTAGTGGACAAAAGGTAATCAACAAAATGCCGTTTTCCGAATCGCCGTTTTCTAATTGGAGGAAGACTATCCCCCCTTTTTTTGCGCCGTTTTTATTTTTGTTTCTCTTTTTAATGCCTTCGCAACATCGTTCATTTATCTCCTGCAATCTGGGCAGATAACGACTGCATTTAGAACGCTCTTAAACGCATTCCACAGCTTTCGCACCGCCTCTGTATTCGTCAGCCAATGTTGGGGTTTGTTGTGCATGACGTCAGTCGTACGCTCCACCTCTCTGGAAGTTGGCAGCGGAGTCATGCGGCTGGTTGGCTTCAGTGCATTACTCGTCAGCGGAGCGAAATAATCATTTTCAGTGCAAGTGAAGTTCGTAGTTTTCACTGCATGCCACGCCACTGAGAAGGTCAAGATTGTTTGATCATTTGACCAGAGGATATCAAAGGTAACTTTTTTTCGATTGCTCCTTTTTAACATAACATTTTAAATTAACCATATAATTAAAAATTCTAATAAATCTGTTAAAAAAAAGCATTGCAAAAGATTGTTTAAATTGTATTGTCATCAACAAAATAATCTTCATTATAAAATTAATTAATTGTGATATTGATATTTTATAACAATGTATAATAACTAGATACGTAACAAAAAAAACTCAGATATTTAATTTATATTCTAAAAATTTTAAAACTGATTAAACATGAGACATAAGAATTTACTTTTTATATTTAATATAAAATTATAAAAAGCATTTCTTTTTAATTTCATAAATTATTAGAAAGATTAAAGAACGAATTATTTATAATGAAGTTGAATTCAATACTTTTATTTTATCTTCTTAAAAATATTTTTTTAACCCTTCCCTTGACTTCATATATCAATAAACAAAATTTGAATAATAGACACGATATTTAATTTCGTGTATTCTTGAAATGTAAATAAAAATTGTCTTAATTTTTAGTAAAGTTAGAATTATTTTTCAGATACATTGCTTTTAATAAAATCAACAATAAAAAAAGACAGAAAATCTATAAAATTGTGATTATTTTTTACCTAATGTTTATATGTTCTACATGAGTTTTCAATTGCATTACTTTTAATGAAACAAAAGATACATAAGACAAAACAAAAATTTTGGTTATCGGAAGAAAGAGCATAGAAAGATTTTTGTATATTTCTGGTGAATATCATTTATGGTTACAAATTACCAATTTCTAAAGGTGGTGGAATTTAATATAAAATACAACAGAAGAGGAAATACATATTGAATCAACTGAATACGGTACTAATTTATCAATATGACCCATATAGCCTTTTATCAAACTTGCTAATAATTGTTTTGAGAAGAGAACACAGAAATAAAAGTGATTCAAGTGATATTTTGCTTATTTCCTTTTATAACATTTTTTTATCATTTATGCTATAGATCATTCATTAAATATCAAATTATTTATTGATTACTTTTTTTGAATTAGATATTTGAGAAAAAAATTTATTTATTTGTTATTAAAATACTTAAGAGTAAGTAAAAATGACTTTGAGAAATTTATGAACATCAGTTATTAAAACGTATTTGAGAAAATTGGTGGTAATGCAATTTAGTTATATTAATTATTGGGCACTATACATAGAAGATATTTAAAAAAAGATGCATGATAAATAACAAGCTGCATTAAAATTAAATCAGAAATTATGAAATGCAAAAAAATCAAGGATCGATCAAACGTTTCATTCCTAAAATTGAAAGTTTTTCACGTTATTCGTGGATTAAAAAAATGACCTTCAACATTAATTATATTTGCTGTATTCAAAGATATTGACTTATGGAATTTACCATAAAAAATTTGAATTTTTTCAGCCTTATGAATTATATTTTTATTTATGAAAATTATGTTAAACAGAGAATCAATCAATTAAAATATATGGAAATTTAAATGACAATATAATTTCAAGAATGTTTTATGCATTTCACTATTTATCAGCAATTTCCATGGCTTCCCTTAAATATAAGATGCCTATTTGAAGCAGTAAATACTTATTTTTCAATATATTCGGAAAATATTTCACTTACTAACCTATCTCCTATCTTTTTAAGAAGTTTTTATTACTTCTATTTGAATGGGAGATTTCTTGTGCTTTTATAAAAAGAATTCACGATTCTATACTTTTCTAATACATGGAATGTTCTTTTTGTGCGATTCCTTGTTATTATTAAAGTGATTATTAAAGTTTCAATAAGTTATTTATCTATTCATATCACTTTTTTTCGCTTTTATTACTGAATAAATTTCCCCATTTTAACTAAACATGTTGAATGCACATCTACGTTTCAAAATTCTTTGAAAAAAGGAACTTCTTAGTTTCAAAGAAAGAGAAACAAATGAATAAAAACATGCAATCGTAATGTTTTAAAACAATTTTTTTAAAACTTTGATAACAAGAATGATTGTCTTTTAAAAGGACTCACATAAGAGATGCATTCAAAGGATTTATAAATATTTGAGATTTCAAAATGAAGTTTTAATAATTGATATACTTGTCGTTCCTTTATGATGAATAGATTTTCATATCTTAATATAATCTTCTCATTGTTTGTAACTTTATTTTTAATTAAAATGTTATATTATTCAACATAAAACTATTTTTACATCCCCCCAAAAATTCAAGATAATATCAGATGATTTTTAAAAACTTTTGAAATCTATTTTCTGCCATAAGATATTTAATATTTTAATAAAAATAAAACTGAAGTGAATGAAAAAATTCAGTGGCAAACAAATAAAAATATTTAGATTATTTATATTACTGTCATTAAATAAGAATGACCAGAATAAAGAAAGAATAATCTTCTCTATACTAGAAAGATTATTTTATTTTATAATGATTAACTATTTAATTACTTATCACGAAATATGCATGAAAACTTATGTTTCATAATATTTGAAATAAAAAGTATAGAAAAAAATATTCAGTCAATAATTCGGATTTCTATCACGAATAAACTATTTACGAATTTTCATTTTTATACAAATTTATTAATATTTTTACATTATATTAGTTTATTTAAAAGTCAGAAGAAAATAGACTCATTAAGTAATTGAATCTAGCAGTTAGTAGAATGTAACTCAAGAGAACATATAATTATTCGAAATGTATTCAGAAGAAAAATGAAATGTCAAATAAAGTCATAAAAATGCTCTTGACTTTCTACTTCTTTTAAGAATTTATCATATAGATAAAATGGTACTGATAAAATAATAGTAGTAAAATAGTAATAGTAAATAATTATCATACTGATAATAGTAGTACATTTAAATCAATTATTAAAATGTATTTAAATAATTGATCAAATGAGAAATGTTTATATTTGAATGCTGAATATCGCTGTGAAAACCAAATTTACATTACGCCATTCTAAAATAGATAAGCTGATAATACTAATTGAGAGCTGTTACTGTTTTACAGTATATACATAAATGAATTCCTATTCAACCTTATAATTATCTAACCAAATAAAATAATATTCTTTTAGTTGTTGTTTTCGGCAAAGGATCGTCAAATTACAGATTTTTAAATTTTATGATTAGTTTAGTATGCTTAGTAAAGAAATATGTTACTGATTTCGTATTGTTTTAAATTAACTGTAGGTTCTTCTATTATTTAGATGAATAAGTGGTAAAAATTCACTGTTAACTATATCATTGGATTTATTATTTTTATTTAAATGAAAAAATTCCAGAAAAATATTGATGTAAACTTAAAAGATTGTCAGGCTTTCGCATTTTAAACACAGGATGGTCTGCTTCTTATGAAACTGGAAAGAATTTCCTCTACCCATTCGTTAATACTCACTTTAGATAAGTACAAAAAAATACAAAAAATCAACTGATTAGGAAAAAATGTAAGATCAAGCATATAAAATTAATGTTAAAATTTTAGACTTGTGACTAGATAGATATCAGATGATTTTAACTTGTTATTTTCTTGAAGAATTTCACTGTGATTTAAATTTTTATACTTCTTCCTGTAATGTAACTTTTTTTCTGTATATTTTCATTTGTATTCAGTCTCAGATATCATTAAAATCTATTTATGAATTGAAACAGAATAAAATGCACGAAATATATGTGACATTGAATAGGATAAAAATGAAAAAATGGGTTAGAAAGGAAATAAATGATAAACATAGCTTTTGATGAGACTCGGATCATTAATTTTGGTTAATGTCAACGAATTATAAGAATTCTTTCAAGTGTTATTCATAACAAGTTTATATTTTGATATATCCTTATTTTTTGAAATTCTCTGATACTATGCGAAATTTTCGAGGATCCATTTGCAAATTTCGAAAGTCATTTGAGGCAGTAACTTACTTTCAGACTTCTAAAAATATTGTAAGAGTATCAAAAATGACTAAATTATTTACGTTATATTCATATACATAGAGAGCCTTCGATTCACGATAGATTCCAATTTGTTAAATAAAACTCGGAGTCCTAATTATTATAACTGATATTCATAAAAAAAGTACTGCGTTTGAATTTTTGAAATTTATTCATTTACAATTTTTATTTCAGTTTTTTAAAATTTAATTTTAAAAAATACACAGAAACGCTCAGAAAATTATAATCAATCCCTATAATTGCAGTTAAAAATTGCGACATGGTCTATCTAAATATAAAAAAAAAAGACAAGAGAACCAAATTAACAAAATTTTTAATATTTTGAAGTAATTTTGCCAATTGTTAAATTTTAAAGTTTGAATTTATTTTTTTAAACTGATTAATTATAAAATTTAATAAAAATTTTTTCTTTATATTTATTAGTATGTATCTATATTAAGTGTAATTTTTTTCCCATTTTTTATAAATCATTTATTATGTTGTGTATTTTGAAAAGCATGCTTTGCCACTTTTGGCTCCGGTAATTTTCACATTTTTTTCAGCTTTGATTGTAATGTATTTATTTATAATTCCTCATAATTCATTTGGATCCATGTTATTGCTGTAGATTCTTTTTCAAAATTTGAACAGTTAAGGACAGTTAAAGTTGACTATTTCGTAAAATTACTTTGAAAATTTTATTAAAAAATAATGTAGGAAAGTGTATTTTTATGTTTAATTGTTTCATAATTTGCTCGTGATTATTTTGTTTCGTGGATTTAATTAGTTTTAATTCTAAAAAAATATAATTGCGCTCGATTTTTAATAAAAAAATTACTTGCATTCATTTTGAATGAATGATGAACTGTGTACAAAACATACGAATTCATAAAAATAACTTCGAATTAAATAAAACATATTTTTTACATATGATAGTATATGAATTAAATAAGATTTCCGAATACGAATTTCCATATTCGTAAAGAACATCACCAGTTATAAATTTTTCTTTTTTCAAATTAAGGAAAGAAAAATATTTTGCGAGAAAGTCTCCTAATGCTTGATAACAAAATTTTAGATAATATGATTAGGTCAAAGATCATAATTTACAAGATTTATCTAATAAATATAAATTGAAATAATTATAAACGAGACAGTAATTAAAGAATTGCCGATTCTTATGTAGAAATTATAACTATATCATTTTTCTGGAAAACAGCACTTTGATGAAATTATAAAGTAATTAAAATACATAGAATTTTCATTACTGTAGTAAGTTTCATTACAAGTAATTTTCATTACTTGATTCTAAAGATCTATTTTTAAAAAAATTTAAAATGTCCTCATAGTTCTTTCTGATTCTAAAATAAAAGTAAGACATAGAATTCGAAACATGGCATCTTTTTTAATAGTGCGAATCCATTCTTATTTATCCTTATTGAGAATATTACGTCTCTTTAATTAATTCTAAGTAATATAAGAAATAAAAATTATTTATAAAAACTTATAGCATCTTTGCCAAAAAAAGTTTAACTAGATTTTCTAAATATGATTTTTTAAATGATTAAATTTATTATATGGAACGGTTTATTATTGAGGAGAGATTTTCATTAATTATTTTCATTTAATTCGCAATTAACTCTAAGAAACTGCGGATTTATTTCCTACTAAAAAAATTTTCTCAAATTTCTGTCAAATTGTTTAAATGACTTTTATTTAAGAAGAAAAGATATCTTAAGAATCTCGTGATTTTAATTTTAGACCAATAACAGAAAAAAGTATAATAACTTTTTTAACGAAATATAATTTCCAGTATAACCAAAGCATGTCATAAAAGTTTTCAGATATTTTGAAAAAAGAAATATTAGAATATATTTATTATTGATTAATGAACATTTCCTCTATTTCTCGATAGTAGAATTTAGCTTTCTATATTCATTAATATATCGGATAAAAATATTAGCAAAATGTTAGAAATTCTTAACGAGAGATTAAAATTTATATTAATGAAAATTCAATATTTACTAAGAAATTTTTTAAATATGCATTTGATATTATAAATAAATAAATATTATAAAAATTTAATTAAATAAAGTTTTATTTAATGGGTTAATTTAAAATTCCTTCTATGAAAATATACAAAAAGGCTTCATTTTACTAATCAATAGTATATATGTAAAAAATTTTAGTTACCAACTAATAATAAACAAAAATTTTCAGACTTATAATGAAACAATAAATAGAAAGAAAGTACAAATTTAAAATTTTCTTTCTTATCTCCCAATTAATAATCTCCCAATTAATGTCATTTTTAAATCCTAAAGTGCTATAAGGAAACTCATAACTGTAAACCAATTTTCTATAACTCTGTAAATGAAAAAAAAAATCCTTCATTTCAAGGTAGCAAAATTTTAACAGAAAAGCAATAAGAGGATAACAATTATGAAAAAATATTAATTATCAAAATAAAGGTTTAGAAGTATTAATAATGAATTTTTAAACTGTATTGAGTTTTCGCTATCTACACACAGTGCAAAAAATTTCTTTAAACATTGATTTTTCGTTTCCCTTTTAAAAATTCTGAAATAATTAAATATGTTGGTAACTATATATGCTATCGTATTATTTGACAAAACTGGAAATCTTATGAGAAAATATTTTTAGGGCTCCTTTAATAAACCTTTAATTTGGAAAATTAAAGGAAATTCATTTTACAGCCGAATAGCAAAACTTCGGTTTTGTGATTTTGGTACGTAGGTATCAGAGAATATATTGTTCAAATTAATTTAATTAATTGAGTTTAATTAATTAATTGAATTATATTTGAGTATTTTAATAATGTATTCATCTTTTATAAAAAAGATATTAATGAAATCATCATCATCCCTGGTTCGGAGTTGGAGAGAACATTCTATATTGCAAATTAGAATTTCGAGTTCCTTTAAAATAATTGATGGTGCAGCTTAATATATTTTTTTATTTTAAAAGAGAAGTTAAATAATCAATTGAAATCAATTTATATATGAAATAAATTAGAAAATTTTCATTCAAATGAGTTTTAAGAAAAGCATAACTGTTGTGAAAAGATATTTTTTTTTATTGAATGAGATATACTTTGATTTAATATTAGAAAAGGATTAAAACGTGTATTTACCAAATTTTCCAGTGTTCTTAACGAATAAAAAGATACATAGGCATTACTTTCATTCTCATATGAGATAATAAAAGCAGGTTATTATCTTTAAGATCCATCTAGAGATAAGAAGTATACCTTTTTAATGTAGGAAAAAAATCTTTTACATAGACGCTAGAAAATGCTTGGATAAATTCCAAGAAGATAGTGAATATTGCTTTTTTCGAATATCCCCAGTTCTTGAACTCTTATAAATAGTAAAATTTCAGAAGAGTGGCGATTCTTGACTAAAGAACATTTCTACCACTGCAAAAAGATAGAAATACAATGAATGAAAACAGATTTATCCAGTTTGTTTTGCCAAATGTAAAATTTGACAAGAAAACATGATAAATGTGAAGAAATGAATTACATATAAGTGCCTGTAAAGATTTTTAATATCTTTGAAACTGTACTGTTGATCTTGCAAATATACAAACTTCAGATTTACAAATTCTGTTTTCTCTACTTCATTCCCTTAGTCAATTTCTATTTAGTAAATAAGGAATTTGTTAAAAGTACTTTTTACACTGTTTTCACTATCAAAATTGGGATTGAGGAAACCTTTCTCGCCGTTTTCTTCTTTGAGGTTCTATGTTTGTAAGAACAATAAAAGAAATCAATAATAAAAACATTTTATTCAATTTTAGTGAATTTTTTTATTTATCATTTACCTATATTGCTATTCTTCTAATTAAATGAAATCCAGATATGCTTTAGAATCAAAAATAGATGGCAAGGTGCTAGTGAAGGCAAGTGCAAGAAACCATCGTCTTAGGAATTGCTTTTCTGTAAAAGTGTTTTCAGCACAATCACATTCATACGACAATAAAACAAACTTTCAATGTATGTTGCTGATATTGTCAATCTATTCTGTAAATGCTGTTCTGCTGCTTATGTCTAACTTCGGCAGAGAAAACGCTAACACAAAAACCAACGAATCCCACCTTTAATGAAATGTGTGTATTGTATTAACATCATACCATTTACAAGTATTTATCTCAGTGAAGAGATGAAATCAATTAATTAGTTCTATTTTGGAGCACAACTTTTTAAAATCAATTTCACATAGCTATTTCAGTATCTTAAAAAAAGATTTCTTAATCAAATAAAAAAAATATAGAAATGAATATAAAAATATATATTTCTTTTTGAAATTAAAAGTATATATATATATTTATTTTTAAGAAATTCTTTCCTTGAGAATTAAAAATAAGTCATTAAATACTTTCATATAAAATTTTTAAAACTTCTTTTCTTATAAGGTAATTTCTTTAAAATCAGTGCTTAAGGTTAATCTATGAAAGATTTATTTCCAATGCTGAATAATATTTTTTTTATTTTTTATTTTTCTGGAAGGGGGAAAAATTATGACTTTCTTGCAATTAAAATATAAAATTATCTAAGATATCTATCTATAAAATGAAATCTAAAATCTTAAAAAGTTCTAAGGATAAATTTAAAAAAAGGGGGAAAATCTAAATTTTAGATATATATATATTTTTTCATAGAAGCACTGAACTTTATTTCGTCACAGAAAAAGTAAACTATCTTAAATTAGGGGCTGAAAAGTGAATTTCAGCTTTAAATTACGACCTTTTTTAGCTTACTCTTGTCAAATCTTATTGGAAAGCTCTCATGAATTGCTTATATTTAAGAAATCATCATCAATCTCATCATAACTCCAACACTTCAAAAATTACAGAAGAAAAAAAGAAACAGAAAGAAATATCTGCGTAAAAGGAACTATTTTACAACTAATTGGTACAACTAATGACTGCTTTTTCGCAAATTTAAATCTCTAATTAAGTCAAAGGCGCAATTGTTTTAAAAGACAAAAATCATTTAGATACGCTCAAATATTTTAGGTGCCCTGTGCATTCCTATATTGCCTTGAAATAGCTATAACTGTTCCAAATGTACGGCATCACCTGATTAAGAGGTTAACTAAAGGCATTCAGACACTTTATTAAGCTCTTTTCATCAGCATAAAACACGCATCTCGATATTTTTGTTATCAAAGTGAAATAAATAAAAAATAACATATGTTTGAAGTGTAAAAGAGTTTGTTTGCATTATCACAGGTGTGAATTTCAAATTATTTGATATTCTGTAAAAGTTAAAGAAATGCCTATCACATGATTTTAGACCAGAATTTTGCCTAGAAGTTTTACTGACTTTTACTTCAAGAGCATATTTAGCATCTATAAGGAATATATGATATGATATAGTGTTGACCTTAAGTTACTGATACACAGCAAACAAAAATGTTATCTAAGTTTATATAAAATTTTTAAATTATTTGAAATTTACAAATTATAGAAATGAAAATTGTTATTTAATGTATTAAATTTAAAAATTACACGGAATCTCCATTAATTTTCGCATCAAAATTACTAACACATTCTTGAAAAACAGTTACAATCTGATATTATGTCAACTATACGATACGATTAAATATGATGATAATGATATGCTGAAGATATATGGAAAACATAACAAAAGTTCAATGGAATAACGCCTGCATTTCTTTCGAATTTAATGCTTTATTCTGAATCGAGTTTCTTTTTAAAAATAATTATTTCACGCCTTAAGAAAAACAAAATCATTTCTAACCATGGAAATGTAAAAACAAAAAAGTATTCATTATGAAAAAAGCAAAAAACAGTAACTTAAAAATAAATAGCACAGAAATGCACAATATGTATGATTGAATTTTATGCTTAAGTATCTAAAAGGAAAAAGTTTCTAAGACATTCGAAATTTATATTTTAGAAATGATTTCCGATTTTAAATTGAATTTCATGAAAAAATAATCGACCCATCTGAAATAAGTACACTGAAATATTCGATCTGTAGGCACCGGGATTAAATGAAGTTAAGCATTAATTTAAAAACACCGTTGCAAACTTCAGCAATTTCAGTTTGCTTATACAGAAACTTATTTTAATAATTAAACGTTATTTTGCAAATTTAAAAGCTTAAGCGTACGCTATCTAAAAAAGGGCTTTTTTCCAACTTATACGTAAGTGTGCGACTTTTTTCCTTTTATAATTATTAACGAGTAAATCTTTAACATAGGTACTTAAGTTAGGGTACATTTAATTAAATATATATTTCTTATTTTCTGTCATTATCTTTTTTTAATCAGTGATACTAGTGCATCTTAATGATTCTAGGCTAATATTTTTTTCCCTTCAGCTTTCATAATAGATGGGATGCGAAGCAGCGCTATTAAATTTTTTTCCTGTTTTTTTTTTTTTTTTTTTTGCTCACTAAGTTTGTCATTAATAAGGCGCAGTTTTAAAAACACGTATAATGCACTTAATGATTTTGTTTAAATAATTATGTTAATCAAAATGTAAGGCGAATAGTGAAAAGTTATCTATGTATTGAACATAATTTAAGCTAAAATAATGATAAAATATTGCAGAACAATCAGCTGATGAATATATATATAGCAAAATTTAAATAAAGAAAAGAAGACTCAAGTTACATTTAATGGAAACTCTTAATCCTAAAAAGGATAAATGGATTATTGATCTTAGTTAAAAACTGAGGCACTACAAAAGGATAGCAGCAAAAAATACATTTTTAAAAAAGATATGCAATATTTATAAAAAAATTATACTGACAAAAGGTGAAATATTTTAAAGGAGATTCGAATCGTATTCTGGAATACTGCAGTATGTGATAATGTTTTAGATTTGATTTATATAAAGCTAAGCAATATTTTTAAAAAGATTATACTGATAAAAGATTAACAAACACTAAAGGAGTTTCGAAACATATTCTAAAATAATGTTTTAGATTTGATTTATGTGAAATATGCAATATTTATAAAAAATGAATTGACAACAGATTAAAAATTTTAAAGGAAATTCGAATAACATTTTGAAATACCGTTGTATGATGATGTTTTAGATTTGATTTACGTGAAGATATGCAATATTTTTAAAAAGATTATATTGACAAAAGATTAAAAATTTTAAAGGAGATTCGAATCGTATTCTGAAACACGTAGTATGCTAATATTTTAGATTTGATTTATGTATCTTTATTCTAATTTTAAAATTTATTTCTAATGCATAGCAGGGATAAGGTGCTTACATAAGGTATTTAATACAATCACAAAGCACATGCGTATAAAAGCTATGGAAAGAAATTGTAGATAAAAAAGTATTTTTTTAATATTTATTTTTTACATTTTAATTTAAAATATTTTTTATTTATTAAAATAAGAGAAAAAGAACATTAGTAAAGCAAAATTAGTATAAAAAATGTTTACTTTTTAAATTTTAAAGTGTTATGAAAATATTTTTTGTGTAGTAGTAATAATCCGAAATTATCGAAGAAAACCATTAACATTCTCATTAATTTTTGTCAGAAATCTATTTTGGAATTCGAAAAATTCCTCTTAAATGAGCATTTATTTCTCAAGTAATAACTATATCATAAATTTAGTAGTTCTAAGTTGAGATCTATCCTGTAGAGCGTTTTGAACAATTTTTGAAAAGGGAAGAGGGGAGGGGGAAGAAGTCGAGTGCTAAAAAAGAAAGTTGTAAATAATTTATATAAATAATGGGGATTAAATTAAGCAATTTTTAAAGAATATCTTCCCAACATATTCATGAACAACTTATGCTAAGAGAAAGTCGAGATATTTGCTACTTAATTCAGCATTTTCAAAAGATTTCCTATCCAGCGATTAATTCTTACTATTTTTGAACTATTTTCAATGTTGTGACATTTCTATAAGAACAAGCAAATATCTAAAAATCAAATATAAAAAAGGAGATCACGTAAATGATGTCAAGTTTTAATGTTATTTCTAAATGCACTTAATTTTGAAGGTATTTTAAATTCCTTAGATTTAGTTAGTAATGCGCACTATTTTTAACATGCATTTGGAGTCCAGCTCAAGAATGTAAACATATTTGATGTTAAAAAAATAGAAAAGTATATTTCATCGAAAATCAAATACTTATTCATTGTGTCGATTAGATATGATTACAAAACTTCTCCATTTTAAGTATTCTTTTTAAGATTCATTCTATAGTTAAATGGCATTTATCGAAAATAAGGATGTTTAAATATTTTTTACAAATAATGTGTAATATATAGATACTATATTTCATTAATTCAATAAAATATGCTTTCAATTTCTATGGATTTACCAGAGAAGGAGCGTGATAAAGAATTTCTATTCTGTAGAATTCGAAAGTTAAGCTAGCATCGTCATCATAAAAATAATAAATTTCTATTGAATTATAAAAACACCCAAAATCCGTATATTTATGATTCATATTTTATTATCAACAGTTATTTTTTTTTAATGCATGAAGAAGTAGCCAAAATTAGATTCTGAATCTTAAACAGTTTCACTTTTATGCACATGCAGATATTCAAATTGGTGTAATTATATATATATATAAAAATGAAATTTTAAAACGTAAATTAAATCTTAATCAATTTCTTAATTTTTATGCTAAATTATCCCATATTAACTCCATTCTAAAATTTTCTCTTATTTTCTGATCCATTTTTATTTGATTATTTTTAACATGAGCTCTAGAAGACTGACGACTATTCATTTACTCATGCTCCAAGCTAAGGGATAAAACCCCGTAATGCTTCTGACATTCTTTTAAGGATACTTCAAATTTCCTTGCTTAAATCAACACGCGGCAAAGTAATCCCTATCAAAATCTCACAGCAAAATCACAGAAGAGAAAAATTTCTGTATCTTTTGCTCTTGTATTCTTGTGTCGCGATGTAGACTGATGCATCACTTATCGCTTTTCCTCCGTACAAATTATGACTCCCATGGTGAAATAAATAGAAGTTTAAAATTCCAAACGTTCCATGTTTTAGACCACGCATCGTTAAAATCAAAATACACACACACACACACACACACACGCACGCACGCACGCACACACACACACACACACACACACAGAGAGAGAGAGAGAGAGAGAGAGAGATAAAATGTATGAAAAATTTCATGGTTTGAAATCTAAAAAAAAATTTATCACCAAATTACCTACTTCTGACTCATTCGAAACATCTGTTAAAGGAGGAGAAAAATGGATGCTTAATATGATCATATAATTTAAGTTAAAGGAAAAATAAAAATAAATTGAACAATGATTCATGAAATTAAAATACAAGCATAAAATTTCCATAAAATAATAAACTTCTTAACAAAGTTTTAATTTTGTATACCACTTTATATCCATCATTCACTAAAATATCACTTAACTCTTTGTAAAGACGTGGCGGGTGAATTTAACACCCGCTTTCATGAAGAATCAATTAGAGCTATCTAGGAACGGAAGCAACCATAAAACACGACTGCCAAAATTGGCTATTTATCATAGCCATTGGCTCGTAAATATCGGCCATTAACATGCCAGGTGTTGAAGAGGCCGAAATAGCGGAAGGCCGTAAATCGGAAGCCGAGATTTAATGCTGCCCTGCATAAAAGTAAATGTCATGGTTAGATATGATCTGAATTTTAACCAACCTAGGAGTAAAAATAAACTCGCCCTACTAAAATTGATTTAGAAAATATGATGGTTAAATAAAAAGGTTTTCTTTGTTAATATTCAATTTGCTCGGACTATGAAAATTGATTTACAAAATATGCTGGTTAAATAAAGAAAAAAATTTGTATTAATATTCAGCAAGCGTCTACTGCTTACCGTTTCTGCAACAAAGATTTCTTGACAAAGAGTTGCACTTGCCATCAATTGATATTTTGATATTTAGCCTGTTATATGACATTATTTTCTTGACAGACAGACGTATTGTGGGATTTTTGTGACTTTTCAAACTTTCCAACTTTTCAGATCATATATTAAACATGCTTATTCAAGAATTGCAATTGATGAGACTTTCAGGTTTAACAATGATGTAAACTGCCTTTAATTTTGAGAAAATGAAGTTCCGCTCAAAACTAAGAATTTATATTTTTTATAGAATAAAAAATAATGCACATACTTTATTTTTTATTTATCTGAAATTTAATCGCTGTGACTGTCCAGATATTAATTTTGTATGACAATATTTTATAGAAAGAAACATTTCAAATACATTTCCTTTCCTTTATAAATGAGGTCGCTCTATGAGTTATATTTCTTTACTATTTTGATTTAATAATTGAAAAAATATTCTCCTTGTATTTTATACTATAAGAAACGGGCAATAACATACGAAAATTCTAAGCAGGCACTGGATATATTTCGGTAATTCTTTTATTAAAGAACTGGCTAATGAGTTAATCTGAAAACGGGAAAATACGAAAATGATCCTTTTTTCTTTCATAAGTAAAAGAACTGAGTTCTTGTATCAAAAAATATTTGCTAATCCATTTTTAATAACAAATGAACACATGTATATTTTTTATTATCAGTTGATGTTGCTTAGAATGTCAGTTGATGCTGCTCTTGTCCCCGATTTAAGTGAAGATTGATGACTATTCAACAAAGGGTCAACTTATCATAGATAAATTTAATAATTGTTTCAGGGTTTACTGTAATGTTGTGGGTGTAAGTAGCATTTGAAGCATTCAATAAATACAAATTGTGTTAAATCAACTTTTCTAATATTTAAAAGCAGATTAAAATAACGCGGTGCAGTATATTTGACTTTTTTATTCCACGTGCCTCATTTAATACCTCATCCTGGAATGTTTATTAGTAAGATAACTCAGTAAGATTTCCATAATCAAAATAAAGCAGATATTTTTCGGTTATTTCACAACGGATTAAAGAAAACTAAATAAATTTTAAACGCAAGATAAATTTTGAATGCTTTTCTCGTACTTCTACTTAATAATTTCGATAAATAGTTGTTATTCTTGAAACGACATTTTAACTCCATATAGCGCTTGTTTTAACTCTATAAATGCATCAGATAAGTCTCTATCATTGTGTCGGCTCCACAAAAAGAAAGGCCCAGAAAAATTACGTGTGAAATGCACTGAGATGCTACTTTGTTCGGCTGCGGATACGAACCGATTCGTGCCATATTCCCATCAGGGGTGCGGAAACGGTGTTTCTAGGGTGGGGAATCGTCCATCAACCCCCTCTTCCTCCCTGAGGGTGGCGCGCTGATTCATGTCGGAAGTGTGGACAAATATCTTTTTGACACGGTCACAGTTTGTGACACGTTCTCAGAGAAGAGAATCCATGGCTAACTATTAATGCATGAGGTTAATTCATTTAATGCATGTAAATATATTTTCGCCTTAATAATTGGTTTTCCAGAGGTTCGCCATAAATTGAGTTGGACATTAATGGCTTCTTAAGTGGAAAGGAAAGTTATAAATCTCATAAATGTAGGGACTCGCCCATTATTAGAATTGGTGATTTTTAAGGCACCGGGAAGGAAATGCGTTAAGGAGATAAAATATATTTTATGTTTTAAAAGATTCTTAAGATGGTTTTATTCAATCTTCTTTACTTTCTTTTCCCTTTTCTTGTAAAAAAATTACGTCTTTTTATTAATAAGATATCAAGCTATTAAAAATAAAAATGCATGATGTGAAGGTCTTAAATCATTGAACTATCTAATAAAGTTGAAAGGAATCGGAACATCTAATATAAAACAACTAAACAGGATAATATCTATACTTTTTTCGTATTTCTCCCTAACTCATAAATCGTACATAATTTTTTTATTTAATATGCAATACTCTTGACTATCAATTAAGCATCTAAAATAATGAAAAGCTTTCTAAAATATGTTTAAAATATCTATTAAAATTAGGGAAAAATTTTACGACGGTAAAAAATTATACAATCATACTTATTAAAAAACTATTTTTATTAAATATTTTAAAGTGGTGCAAAAATTGCTTTTTCACAATAACATGCTTTGCAATTATCCATTAAAAACATTGAAATTTTGATTAACTTTTATTTGAAATTTTAATTAAAACATTAAAAAGATCTTTTTCTTAGCTGGAGTCTTTACCTAAAAAGAAACTGTTGCCAAATTTGGTAGCTTTAAGTTAGAGAGGTTATAAAGCCTTAGGTTTATAGAAGTTTTGAATGAGTTTTATATCATTTACTTCGCATACTTCAGTTTAAAAACAGTACCCAACCGTTTAATATAAGGCTATATTAAACCCTTTAGAGAGTATTAGATAATGAAATCTAAGAGTCCATTATCTATTAGAAAATTTTCAAAATGAAATTTTTTTTATTGATTTTAGTTAATCTTAACCTAATTGCAGATCACTTTCTAAGACATTGGTGCACAAATAGAATGTAAAAAAATGCACAAACGGGATGTAAAATTAAAAAAAATAGTAAAAAGAGAAATTGATAAAACTTTTTATAACTCCATCTAGACAATATATTATACAAGAATTTGATACATATTTTTTTAAATTTTAGGCACGATTCAGATTTAGAATTATAAAATAATATAAAATAAAACTTGCAAATGGCAATTTTTTTAGGAACATTTCTAGAATAATGTTCCAAAATAAGTTTAAAAAAATATGCTCCGTTTTAGCTTGAATAAGTTGAACTTCATCGTCTTTATAATTAAATGAAAGTGTAAATTTGATTACTTTTAAAACATTGCAAAAAAAAAAAGAAAAAAAGTCGAAGCCTTGAGTTTCTTAAAATTGTGTAGTCACTGAGAAGTTGTTTTTTTTGCCTATTTAATAATCAGACCATGTGAAAATACTATTATATTAGAAGAATGGCAGCAGTTCTTTTACTTAGAAATGAGATTTCAAGTAGGACTATCAGCACCATTCAAAATTCCATTACACAGGCTTGGTGTATATTAAATCTATTGCTGTTAAATTTACTGTCACTGGTTTGGTGTAGAAATTTCGAGATGAAAATATTGAATATTCCTGTAATTAGTTTGAAACAATGAGTTCCGTTTAAAAAACAATCATAGTCTTTTCTGAAATTTGGGTGTTAATATAATTTATTCATTAATATTAATTGAAATAGAAGCCTTGAGACCTCAGCATTAATTTGTACATCAAGAAGAAATAAATTATCATAAAAGAATTTAAATAAAAAATGTGAGTCAATATTCAGTGGGATGATGAATAAGATCAGAATATGATTATTATAAAATATTTTTCATTTTAAATAATAACATTGCTACATGTTCTCTTCTAAAACATTTCTTGGCGCAGCATGGCCAAGCACGGCTCTTGCGCCAATAAAACATAACAAATTAAACCATCTAAGACGTTTATTTTTAAAATTTTCAGTGACTTTATAATCTAAATATTTAATTATCAAAACCAAATTCCTTTTTTCTTAGTGAAGTTCGTAAATTTTGCTGCGGAATTTGCAAATTATTCATTTCGGAATAAGATTTTCTAAAGAAAAGGATTTGAAAAATTTCGGTTCTTAACTATTCCACTATTCAGTGCGATGATTAATGGAATCAATTTAAATGCTGATACGGTAACAGTTTATTTTTAGCTGCAGAAGTTACTTTCAGCTGCCAATATTATTCTTTCAACAATATGCAAGGTACAGTACTGTGCGAATTAATTGGCACAAACACAAAAATTTTCACAAATGTTGTTTATTTAGTATAGGTTAACTTCCATGTACGGTATAGCAATCAAATACAAAATATGTCCTCCACTAGCTTTAATGAGATCCTGTACACGGTTTGGAAAGGATTCCCCTAAATTAGAACATAAATGTTTGATCTCGTCATTCACGAAACCAAACTTTTATAGCATTCTCAATCATTGTTTTCTTTGTTGAGCAGTTCATTTTACTCACACGTCTCTTTACAAGGCTCTGCAAATTTTTGATGGGATTTACATCAGGAGAATTACCAGGCCAATCCAAAACCATTATTTTCTGTTTTTGAAAAAAAATTGTTGTTAGCTTAGAAGTATGGCACGGAGCAAGATCTCTTTGAAAGATACCAACACATCAGCGAACGTTTGCATCATAGGCACAATTTTACTTTCTATTATAGAAATATATCATTTAGAGTTCATCATCCTTTCAATTGGTGCTAAGCTGCCAAGTCCTCCAGAAGTAAAATAACCCCAAAACATCTGTTTCTGAGGGTGCTTAACTGTTTGAATAAGATATTGTTCCCTGATGGGTTCTCCACCACTTCGCCTGACAAATCTTGGTCGAAACCCTTGCACAAGAAAATGCGTTTCGTCGCTGAATACAATCTTCTTCCAATCTGTGCAGTCCAGGATCGGTATTTCCTTGCATAATCCAAATGTTTTTTCTTCATTGTAGGTGTTAATAATTGTTTTTTATTGGTTTTCTTGCAAATCTCTCAGCTTCAATAAGCCTTCGTCAAACTGTCGATGAATCCACGCTCACACCAGTAGCTAATAATTCTCTCTGAAGATCTCTACTTGTTTTGTAAGGATGCATTGTACTATTTCACACAAGAAGTTTGTCTGTTCGAGGTGTGGTCTTGCGTTTGCGTCCACATTTACTCTTTCGTTTTAGAGAAACTGTCCCGAAATTCTTTTGCTGATTAATAATCCTAGAAACACTGTATTTTCCAACTGCTGCATCAATATCTCTCGCAGTCATAGAAGTATGCTGACTAAGGGTAACAATCCTAGTCCTTTTCCTGGGAGTGATATCCATTTGTTTAATACACGTCAGAAGAGGACAATTCACACAAGCGACTACTTCTTACAGCAACTGAAGCGCAACTGAAGGGAAAAATTTTCGACATGTCATGATTACTTGGTCAAACCGGTTCAGACTAGTCAAGAGCATTTTTATCAACCAACAAAGAAAGAAAATGAATTAGTGAATATCAAATTACATTCTTTTAATTAAAAATACTAAGATTTTAATGACATCATCGATATAATTATCGACTGAGCATGTGGGACAATGAAACATTTTGTATGCCTAACTAAGCATTTTGGACCTAAATTTTTGCTCTGTTGGCATCATTAATTATGATGTCATTATGTTATTATTGGACCATTAGATCTTTCTATAAAATGCTGAAATAAAGATTCTCTGTAAGAACACTTGCGAATCCAGCTCAAGTTACAGACGATGCTACAGTGTCTGGAAGGCATTTCCGATCTTATATTACAATGGGATCCAGAATCTTCCTATATCTGAAAGAAGTTTATGACATTAACACTTTAACACTCTTTTAAATGGTTATGTATTAACTTTTCAAGAGAAATGCTACATCAGAAATAGGGATTAATAAAATGACCCCGCTAAGACCATATATCAGGACTCGGAAGATAAAGCATGTAACATCTTAAAAGATACGCATCAGAAACGATGTACGACTCATTTATCAATAACAGAATAAGCCAATATTTTTATTTTGCTAATTAAAATAAATTTTCTGATTCTAGATTTATTGCTTAAAATTCTTTTTTCGAAGTTATTCGTCAAAATAAATATGTATGAAACAAATTAAATCGCATAAAATAAATTCTTCGAAGATACTCTACGAAAAAGAGATTTTACAGTCACTCATCTGATATCGATAAAAAGCATTTTTTTTTCTTTACTTACATAAGTTAGCAAGAAATTATTTTCTAAAAAGTCGTCCCAAATAAGTTCTTGTTCTTGTAAAATGTACTTGTTCTTATTCTTGTTCAATTCTTGGAAAATGGAGAAAATTATTTCAACTTTCTCAAGAGAATGGAAAAAAATAATGCAAATATGTCCAGAACTTTGAATACTAGAAAAGAAAAAAAAATATTTTGTTACGAAACACTGCCTAATAATTTTAAATTTTAAATATTTTAAATAAGAATATTTTTTTCAGCAAAACTATGGGACACATTTGTCTCAAGAGTGATTATTGAAGAATATCTTTCGGAATCAGCAGATCCCAGTCGGATTCAAAAGAAACGATATGATATTTATATATAAAAAGAATTGACTAAATACTCTTTCAATTTTCCCTCTAAAATGCATTTTTCTGGAAACTAATCTGACAATTGTTAAAAGTAAGCCCCTTTTAGAAATGAGCTTAAAGATGATTTATTTTCAATTCGATTATTTTCTAGGGACAAGGAGAAATTCTTCATACATTTTCACATTTTCGTTTTTTTAAAAATATTTGAAAATTATTGGTTTTATTCTTCATTTCTTAAAAAAATGATCATATTATTGGATGCGAAGAATTCAAATTGACAATGTGCATGTAAGAAGTTTAATTGGAATATTGTTTGATATTAGCAATCACTCTGTTAGTTTTCTTAATTGAAGAATGCAGCAAAAATGTGTTTTCTCTTAATATTAAATTAAAAAAATTACTGAACCCTGAATCATCAGAATGAATAGAAAATTATTAATTTTTCTTTTTGCTATTTTTGAAGAATAATAATTTTTTAATATCGTTAGAAAAATTATATTTCAAACTTGTTCGCTTATTTTAATGTAAATAGTAAAAAGAATTTTACTCGTGATATTATATATTATAGGAAAAAAAATCATTTGTATTGCAAATAAAAAAAAAACTGCTACATTTTACTGAAAATTGCAAAAATGAATGGTCATTTTTCGCTTTTTTTCTATTCTAAAGTATTTAATTCAAATATTTTAAATCTAAATTTCCATTTCTAGAACTCACGCATTATTATCACATAATGTCCTCATCTTGTTTGTTATATATAAGATTGATTTTATTAAAAAATATAGTATATTCTATATGAATGAGGAAAAAATATGGTACTGTGAATGAAAAAGATCCTCTTAAAACAGGATTTTCTGAACTGAGCAATACGCTTAAAATAACTTAGGATCTTTAAAAAATTTCAATTATCATTTATTATATAAATTAATCAACTGAGAATTACATGAAATGAGATATTCTAAATGAAGTAATGCAACATAAATATACCAAAATGTTACATTATGGGGTTTTGCATTTCTTTTTTGCGGAGAAATGGAAAAATAATAATAATCTGTTCCGTTTTATGGTAACGCAAAATATATTTTATTTAAATTCAAATTTTTAGAAAAGCATGCATATTTATTTCATTTTTGCGATGCTTTATTATCATAACCCCATTTATCTTATTTATCTTACCCTTTATTTCCCCAGAACATATTTTACCACCTGTTCCCAAATACTCCAGTTTTTTTAAAAAAAATTCAATACAATTATTGAATGGATTTTTAATTGTATAATTGTATAATTATATCAATTATAACTACTGAATTTAATTTATAATTATTATTTATCTTGTTTTGCAGAAAAATTCGAAAACTAAAGAATTTAAAAACTAAAAGAAGAAATCTAAAAACAGAAATGGTTGAAATTTATGAAACGCGAGATAGAAATATATAAGATATAGAAACTTATTTTAGGCTAATAGATCAACTTAGTAATAAGAACAGAACTCTCATTTGCATTCAGTCTTCAATTAAATTAATTTATCTCACTTTTATGTTGCTTGAAAAAATTTGCTCAGTGATGGGATCTGGTACTATAACTTTTATTTATCAGTTATAATCACCAGTTCATTAATTAAGAAAACAAATTTTGATTTAGTCAAGTTAGTGTTCTTTAAACTTGTCACATTTAACTAATCACTGTCAACTCCGTTATCTGAACGAGTAATGGTAATTTATTCTACTAATTTCAATATAATCGATAAAAATGTACATGGTTGTTGAAAACTCAGCCATGGATGATAAGAAATGCTATTTTCTCCAATTCCACAGCCTCTATTTTTACTTAAAGAGTCAAATTCATCATCTTCATATTTCTCTTTCAGCAACAATTTTTTTTCTTCAAGTCAGTTTTCTTGACAGCAATTATCAAATTGATAAAAGAATCATTATTAATAACCAATTTTCATCAAATCATTGAAAATATACTGCTTTCACACATAAAAAGTATTATAAATTAAGTTAAATAATTAATTTTTTCCAAAATATGTGTTAATTTAGCATAAATTATTATTGATAGAACAGAACACTGCATATTTTCTAGACATTATAACATTTCCTATCATATAACCAATTATCTAAAATACAAGAAAATTAATTTTTTTTTTTGCATTGAAAAAATTTCTAATGGCCCCATGATGAAAAATGTCAGATGTAAATGAGAACCCTATCTTGTTTCTCAGAGAAAAAAAAAAGTCAATATCTGATTTGTTATCGTTGTATTTTACAAATTCGAAAAATGTTTAATTTAGTAACAGATCTTGCAGATAACTGATGCAAAGAATGAATGTTATCACTCAGAAAAGTTTTGGTTTCACAATTTTGAATACTGCTGTAACTAAAATAAGCAAATGTTAGAAAATTTTTATGAGAAAAGAGTGGTAAAATATTTTTCCTGCCTCAGAGAAGGCATATGTTTCAGAGCTAGCTTAAGTGCGTATTGTAATCAGGATTTTCAATTACCTTCATTGATCCTAATAAAACTATATTTTCTGGGATAGTTTTCATACTTCACAAATATTATAATAATAACTCTTATACGCAATATAACTGTTATATACACAGTTATAACTCTTTATAAGTAATATCTACTATTTATTTAGCTAACAGACGAATTCTAATTGGCAGAACATTATTGGCATTGAGATTTTTAAAAAAATTCATTTTTTGAAGTTTTTAATGTACTACTAAAATAGAAAAAAAATAATAATATGAACTAAATTTAATATCAAATCCATTTCAAAAAACCAAATTTGTGTTTTTATCAAATAGTACATAACGCAGTACATTATAATATGTAACAGATTAAATCAGCATCATAAAAATTTTTCTTTGGCAAAATATGCATAAATATAACATTTCAGGATAATGAATGCGCCTTCAAACTGCAAATAGTTAATGCACGTACTTTACAGGCTAGCTGTCTTTTAACTGTACTGATCTCTTTAATTATGTTAATGAGAAAGATAACGCGTACAAATGTAATTAAGAGCCCTAAATATAATTGTGTATTTGAAAAATCTAATTGTTGAGACGTTTATTAAAAGCAAAGCATTCTTTAGACGGCGAGGTTGTATTGTTTTTCGATTCTCTTTCGATGGGTAGCCGATGGAAAAAAAAAGAGTGCTTTTTCTTCTCCAGGAATGGCATCGTTGATTGTAGCCGCAGGCTGTTCCTCTTAACAAGACACGTGATCTCATTTAGCCTTTCTAATGATGCCGTTCGGGTGTCGGTAATATACTTTGAGAGGAGGCTTTTGTTTGAAACTTATACTTTAACTGGTGGCGAATGTATACGTCACGTTCTGCGATCTCATGAAGATGATGACACGGCATGCACGGCTCTCTTTCGAATTGTATGAGGTTTATTGAATAGATTTCTTTCGCGAATTATTTGAGGGAAAGGCTGTGTTAAAAGAGATAAAGTATAAATATGATTATTTATAATTTTTATTTCATTTCGAAATAAAAAAAATGGCTTTCATTTTTTTCTGAGTACTTCTGTGATTCCAAAGATATTTTTATGAATAATATTGGTAGAGATATACTCGATTGTAACTAAAATTTCCATCTCCGTTTTATTAATTGAAATGCTGAACAAGAACGAAGAGCTCCTACATGTTGAACAAAAATATGGTATACATTCAATATAATTTTTTTCATTTCAAGAGTAGTATCACTTTATGTGATGCCATAATCACAGGAAGAATAACGTTTAAGTACATGTTTTCATACACTTTTTTATAGTATCTTGTTGATTTTTTTTTACAAAGTTCTCTATTTTGTTTAGGAGAAAAATATCCGAGGAATCTCAATCAAGCCATCCAGATATGTATTTTCTACAAACAAAAACTATTGAAATAGTTACGAATCAAATGGCTCAATGAATACAAATCAAATGCAGCAAATAAAAACAAATCAATTGTAGAAAATCAATACAAAAGTAACTTCAATAAATCAGGGCAAATCAATTTCGACAAATCAATAGAAATAAATTAAAAATCAAATACTAAAAAGCATCTAATCTAACCAAAGGTCACATAAAGTTACAGCATCATTACTCACATTATGGACTTAAAAGAAACAATCGAGTATACATGTATATTTAAGAAAACGGAATAAGCTTTTTGGATTTCTGTCTCGCAAATAAAATGGACCCAAAATAGGCATAAAGTTAAAAAAAATTTACAAAGCTCACATACAATTTTTAAAAAATTTAAACTCGTTGTATTTGAGTTATTATGTTCGAATATAAATAACAGATAAACTTCTCATTCGAGGATTTTGCCGAAATTCGATAAAGATTTCTAATTTAAATGCAAAGACCACATACTGAATTTTATTCCTGTAGCTTATTTAATTTTTGTGTTATCTTATTTAAAACTAGCCGCTTTCGGCGACCAGCCGTTTCGCCAATCTTAATGCCTCTTAAAAATTTTCAATTAAATATTTTACATAACTTGCCTTTTAATAGCTTCTTCATCAAAATATTTTTAGCTTGACATTTTGATAGTCATATAATTCACTTATACTATTATAACGGCCTTAAGCCATAATGTACTATGTTTCTCTCGCATTTTCTGTCAGCTCCCACAAAATTTCAACTTTAAATTTAAGTGGAAATGAATAAATTGCAATTAATATGAAAGTAATTTTAAAAACGTATTTGTTGGATTGTCGAATTTTTTAATATGAAAATGAAACAAAATCGCATCCGCTTTTTTTTAGGTTAACAATACATCCTCTTTGTAGGTTTTTACATGCAAATTTACTGGAAAAAATAGAATCTTAATTCTGGTACAGTATAGTTTTAATTAAAGTTATCACGTCACTTCACTTTCTGCTATACGTAGTATATAGAAAGTATAGTGATCGTCAAAAAATTCGCACTCGAGATTTTGACGAATTTCCAACTTTCAAACCATTCTGAGTTCGAGAAACACATTTCTGGAAAATGTCCGTCCATCTCTTTGTCTGTGACAAGGATAACTCAAAACTGTTTTGTTCTAGACGATGAAATTTGATTTGGTGTCTTTATAACGTAGATTGCTGTCAAATTTAGAGCAAAATCCCCTCAAAGGAAATCTGTCTGTGTGCGGCTTTTTGAATATGATTTAACACGTTAATTACAAAGCGAAGAGAACTAGATAGATAAAATTCGATATACATTTTAATATCTATAGTCTAGACACCTTTCAAATTTTGAGCCAAATCCAACAACAAATTAACTGCCTATCGGTCTGTACTTTCAGAAACATGTAAACGCGATAATTCAAAAACGTCAAGACTAAATATATCAAATTTGCTATGCGATTTCATGATTTCAAGTGAAGTTTTGTGCCAAATCTTTGCTTCAACTGACTGAGAAAATTTGTTTAAAACATAAATTCGAATATTATTAATCTTATACCAACAATTAATCGCCAAATAACTCACCGCCAAATAATCCACGCCAAAGATTAATATTTCGTAACTATTGTGTATTAGTAAAATGCAAGGCATTTTTTGGGTTAACACCTTTATTAAAGAGTTTTCGAGAAATTTCGGGGAGACTACCTTGGCTAGTTTTTATAAAGCAATGGAATCGAAATTGTGGGCTGCAACTTCAACTCTTCCTTCATATATTTCTCATCGATAGTAAACCTAAGTTACTACTGTCCGTAATGACATATATCTCTAAGAAATAAGAGTTACTGAAAGAAATTAAAACTTACACACAAAGTAAAAAAATATTACCAAAATCATAAAATCAGTAAAATGAATATCATTTCAGTGATACTCAGTTCTTTCAGTTCAGAAAATTCGATTTCATCAATAAATACAAATTCAACGAACGTTCCAAGCATGGTAATCCAAGGGAGGGAAATCCATGTCATTCGATATCCTTTTGCTCATGCTTGCGTGAGGAGAGTGTTTGTTCAGGGATCTAATGACCCTTTAATCTCTGATGTCAATCGCTCTTGTCCTTTCCTGCGGTGGGTGGACGAGTACACACTTCTCGCGGAGGGTTGCTTCAGCAGGCTTGTCAACATGACTGCGATACCATCAAGGGAAGCAATGTTTGCCGATCGGTTGGAAACGGGTGTGAGAGTTGGATTGGATATCGTGATTGATACATAAGTTATTCCGAAGCAACTTGATAAAGTTAGTCAATGAAGATGATATTTCCTTCAAGGGATACATTGCCGAATAGTTATGGTTACTCATTCCATTTTAACTCATTAGCTAATGGCTGACTCGATTGCGAGGTAATTCAGTAAATACAGATGTAAACTTTGAAAATCTATGACTGATGCAGTTTATGGATCATGTTGTCTAAGAAAATTGCACAACGTAAATAAAACTTGCATACAAACGCCAAATAGAAAATGAAATCTTGGCACGACTGGAAATTCTAAAAGACTTTGCTTTTTTTTCTGGTAAATTAACATCAATAAGATATAAATAAATAGAGATTATGGAAAGAAAAATGACGGAGGAGACCGAATTGACTGAATAATTTGACTGGGGATACCGATGAAAAATGACGATGCTAACAATTGTCTATTTTTAATAAATTAAGCTTTTATGATAAATAATTTTTCTTCATATTTTATTAAAATTGGCCTTTCTTGCATTGAATAAACTTTTATTTTAATATAATTAATATTTTTTGGAATTTTAAGGAGATAATAGAAAAATATAATCTCGTCTCAATGATAGGACAAGATGACAATCCTGATAAAAGCTGAATACATTTTTATGCATTTACAATATAAGATAATACACTATTTATTAAACATTAATATTTCGGGAACAATTTACAGTGAAAGGATTATTATGTGTAAGACTCTAGTTTACACACAATAATAAATAAATATAATTCGAAACAGTCATATCTTTATTATCAAAAATTGAACCGAAATTTTCCCTCCTAAGCTTGAGCATCCTCTGTGCTTCCAAGTGTAGTTTGAAATATCTATCCTAGTTTCCTGATTCAGAGTAAAAATAGATCTCACAATAAGTAGGAATTGCATTCCACTTTCTAAGGAAGTTTCAACTCATGCTGCGAATGCCATGAAACAAACTTTAGTTTTTTAGTAACAGTTCCTTTTTTTTGTATCCCTATCCTCTTGCTTTTATTACTGTAACTGTTCTTGTTGTAGATTATGTGTTTTCCTTGGAACGTGTATCTCTTCCAAAGATAAGAATAGACAAAGCTTTATTTTTAGGTTTGAGGGATTAACAGTATGGTTGATAGAATTTATGAATCATACTGACCAAAGAAATCGCACAAAATAATAATTGTATATAAATATCAAATAGAAAACGATATCTTGAAATCGACTGGAAATATTGAAAGGCTTTGAGTTTTTTTTATAAGATGAGCAAACATAAGATAGAAATAAATAGAAATTATAGAAAGTGCATTGTCTAAAGTAGTCATGCATAACAAAAAAAATTATTCGCTGTTGGTCAACGACATCTTACGTACATGCATTGATAATTACAACATGTTAATCAAAATGCACGATCATCATCTAATAAACAGCAAAATGAAGGTCGTAGTTTCACTATGCGAATTTTCAGTGTCTACTTAACTTAATAAACTACCATTATCTGTTAGACTGCGAAGTTTCAGTTGTATGAATACAAACGTTTTTCTTTATCCTATCCCGCTCGTTAGCATGATTCGATCTCCCCTATATCTAGTTTTCTTGTAAGTTTATAAAAAGATATCAAATGATACGTCACTGGAAGTATCATCTTCCTTTAAAATGCCTCCTCAGGAATGCTTTTAAACAAAAACGGCATAGCAATTTGGACCTCAGTACTTGTTGAAAATTATTATTAACTTGGTACTTCTTAGTTCGCATATACTTTATATTAATAAAAAAATTAATAAAATATCAGCCTTAGAATTAATTAAATACCAAATATAAATTATTATATACTTAGACGAAAAAATTCAGTCATTTCTTTCTAATCCAATCATATACAGTTTTTAACGAAAGTCAAATTCATCGTGTAATCAGAAATGGAACTACTTTCTCTTCATATGTACATTTCATTTTGAAATCCATATCATCAATTACAATTTGTGGCTATAATGTTACCAGAAAACATTTTTTCTCTATATTTCATTATATCTATACAAATAATATGACGGCAATTTAATATTAATAATTTCGAATTTCTAAAATCTTTGGAAAGGGATATAAAAATGAAAGAAGGTGTGTGAGATGCAATCAATACTAACTGGAGGTACGAGATTCAATAAAACTAAAAGGTAAAATTTTCATCAAATATTACACTAAGAATTAAAATGATTTATAATCATTTAGATGTATTTACAAAAATATAAATAGACTTAAAAGTCTTTTCGTTCAAAAAATATGAAAATTTAGTGCTAAATTCTTAGTGGGATGGTAAAAAAACTACTATATTCAAGAATATAAATTTTGGCTCTAGCATTTGCATTTCTTCATGTTACTAGCAAATTCCCGATTGAAATATTTATGATGTGATTACTCCTAAGATTTTTTTCTCTATGACATATCATCAAGAGATAAACTTGAGCTTGTAAAATTTTAAAACTTCAAGTTAAAATTTTTTTTAAAATGAGATAACGGGCAGTCTATATTTCTTTCTTCTGATAATTATGAAATATGGTATATTTACTAAGGGATCGGATATATTTAAATATCCAACTGTGAAGAGAAATGGAGAATATATTAACCCTAGTACCCAATTTTATGAGCATTATTCAGAATTTAGATACTATATATTTAGTCGCATAACGGAAATTTGGCCACTTTATTTCTTGTTAGGAGAAGATTAGCAAGAGCTAATTTCTTATATATGATCTGGATTTTACGTAAAACAAACCCTCTAATCAAATAATTTATCGAAATTCATACGAAAAAAAAACTATGTTGTAGAAATTAACTTAAGAATTAAACATATTAATGAACTGATTTACTGTAAATTCAAATTCTTTTTTTCTACATTTTACTTTCAACTTTTAATGAATAATAATTAAATGGTAGTTGTGATTCCAGTTTGTTTTACTCATTTTACTAAATCCAGAGATTTGAAGAGAAGCGTGATACCTTTCGTTGCTCACAGAGACCTTGAAGTATCTATAACAGGAAGGATTATAACTTAATTCCGAGATGTAGGAATATGTTTCTGCTTGGAGTCATTCAAAGATATATGGGGAAAATCTGCACCAAGCAAATTGTTGCAAAATTGCATACCAATCTATTGCTTTTTGAATAAAGCTAATTAAGGGTAAGACCCATAGGTTTCTCTTCTCCGATTTTTGTTTCCCGGCTTTTTTCCCTACATAATATTGGGTAGGCTGGGTCGGGTATTGCTCATTCCTCAGGCACCCCATACTATAAATTACAAGGCCACTGAAATATCCGCATAATTCAGAATACTTTATTTGGAATATGATTTTCTAGAGAATGGGAAAGCTGTCATATGAAAAACTAAGCTAAATACATTAAATTGTAAAAGATTTTTTTTATGAATGTTTGTTTACAAGCTACCAAGTTTCAAAATTTTGATTGATTCAAATTTATTTAAAATTTCAAATATAGAAAATTTAGCTCTACAGTCCCGCTACAGGAATAAATTAATTAAATTTTAGTTAATTTAAAATTTAACCGGATTAAAGGTTTGCAGTGCTTTGACGCATTATTTAAGCAATCATGGTAGGCCTCGAATTTCCTTTTATAGATCCAGAACAAAATCTCTAAATTCGATTCCAAGCACGTGTTGCGTCTGCCTCATCACCCCCCAAAAATATGCTTAAACAACTTCATCCTTACTCCATTTACCGATCACTCCTTATAACGGCGTTACCGTTGTTGTAAAGCCAATGGTGCAGTCATGTGCGGCCACGTGCTATCCAAAGCTCGAATAATCCTCTCTGAGCAGTGGTTGATTTTCAGAAATCCTCCCTTCCTCCCCTCCTGTTCCCACTATATGAGTATACTTCCCAGCGGAAGTCCCCCTTCTTCTGCTGCCCCTCTCGAATGATATTAAAATGATTCTGTTGCACAAAAGCCGGCTATTCTTTGACACCCCTCTTCTTTGGGGTTGCCTGAGGGGGAGTTGGAATTTTTTTGGGGGTTTCAAAGGGGTGGGATTGAATATTAAGTGTGCAGGTGTTATGTTACTGGTTGTTAATATCAATGAAAAATTCAAGTGTACTTGTGAGTGAAAATGTTCTTCAAATATTTATTTTCTTTTTGCGTTATTGAAGGTGAACAAAGGAGAGGAAATTGGATATTCATTCGATTAAATTCAATGGGTGAAGTAATTTATCGATGGAGGAAGTATACAAAGGGTGACTGCGTGTGTGATATTGAGTTTGTATATTCATATATATATATATATATATATATATATATATATATATATATATATATATATATATATATATATATGAAATTGATAGGCTGTAATATACTTGATTTAGTTTTTTATCTCGAATAAAAATTCATTATAGCGTTATTTCATATCGTTGCCTTTCAAAGAAAATCTGCTTACATTTGTAGTTTCCTTTTTAGAGATCTGAGAGCGAAAATAAAGAATGAATTAATAGTGATTATTAAATAAATTAAAAAAGAGCTTTACAGAATATTTAATTTTTAAACTTGAGTTATATAGTATTTTTCATCATGTGTATCAGCTTATGAGCTCCTGCTGTAAAAGCTTCCACTAAGAAAAAATTATTATTTAATGCTAAAAATACTTCAAACAGTTGCTTTATATTTTAATTTGCACATAATTAAAAATAAGGTTTTTTTTTGTAAAATGTAAATGTTATGAATGAAATAAAACAATACAGCTTTATTAATAACGAATTAGAAACTTCTGTACAAAATTATAAAGAAAAAAAATGATAGACCTTGTATAAGTGAAAGAAATAGAAAAGGATCAATCGTGCCTCATTCGAATAACAGTAAAAATGAATATAATTTCTAAAAATGTAATTTTAGAGTATGAATTTAAACCTTATGTACAGGATTTCAAAACTTTTACTACTGAAACAATCAATACAGAAATTTAAATACAATCGAAACGTGTATATCTATCAGAAAAATAATGAATTCCTATATAACACAAGAATATAAACTCTAGAATGCAAGCAAATTCTTTCTACAGTAAAATATTTTATCAATGCTATAATATAATTTCGATACCATTTTTACTGTTTTTCAGTCCACAATAATATTTCTGAAACAAATAACATAAACATAATTTCTAACCCTGATATATTTTATTTTCTTAAATTCTATAATATATTTGTTATTATATTAACTTATTTTCGTGACTGAAAAATTTAGTTTAAAAAATGAAAGTTATTAAATCAGGCTTTTCTAACTGTCGAATTTATGCAAATGGGGTTTGTTTCCTATAAATAGATTATCATTCAAAATTAATGATTAAATACAGCGACTTATTTTTAACTTTTTGTTTTCTTTCATCAAATTGGAAATATTCACTTTCGTATTTCTCTAGTATAAATATGGATTCAAGTAATTTAAAGATACTTTCAAATATATTGTATTTAATATTTTTTTATTTCAATATTAACACGTAGCTCACTTTATTTCACATTCGTTGAAGATGAAAAACTTGTTACAGTCATAAACAAAACACAAAATCTGTGATCAATAAAGGCTGTGAAGACTGTATGATTTCAGAACCTCGTAACTACTTGAAAAAAAAATCTCTTTTGATGCTTTTAAATTTCATTTCGGATGTTTTGACGCTAAAACAAATTTATTCCTCTCTCACTGTACCTCCAAAACTTGTTTCCTTCTAGAAAATTCTATTTTGTGCATCCGTTGAACCAATAAAAGAATCACCCGGTGTCCCCGATTCACAGGAAATGTGACTTCATTTCATTTCCTCTCGAAGAATTCTTCATTTTCCTAAATAATTTATTTCGTCAGGGGCTCTGTGCATTGCGCGTGCATTAAGCACAAACACAAGATGGACAAACACATTCGACAAATCTTCTCTCTCTGTACCTGTGAGCTATCTTTTCCTTTCTCTATCTCTTTCTCTCATTTTTTTAAATTTATTTAAAAAAATCGCTACGTGAAAAGGCAGAGGCGTAAAATTGAATTAGCAGCAGAAATATCTCGACGGATTGGTCTAACTCAATTTAGGGCCGTCTGTTCATTTGTAATCAAGAAAATAAAGGATTTAGCTGTCCTTTAATTGAATTGCAGGAAAGAAACGCACTGGATAATATGAAAAGATGTTTTATGGAGAAATGTCCTCGTCGTAAAAGGGGAAAAGGAGGACTAATGTGAGTGCGATTCTCAAAGATGCAATTTTCGCTACTTAAAAACCCATTAAAAACAAGATAACACTAATAACCAGAAGAACTAAATGTAGTACTTTATAATGAAGAGAATGCTGAAATAAGTGCCTAAGTTGGATTCTGGAAATAACTTTCAACAAAAGTATGCATTCAATTACATTTGGTAGTTTTTGATGATTAGTTCAATTAATGCTTTAAGCGGTAATTAGTGACTGAGAAGTGGTATGAAGAGATTCTCATTCAATTATGAACTAAGAAATAAGAAAATTTCAGTTATTTCGGAACTTAAAATCCTCTTTAATGATGAAAGCAACTGAATTAGCACATTTACTTCTAGATTACCATGAATGACATCTAATTTGAAATCTAATTATCAGATTAGCGATGAGATTCAAAGCAATGGTCGGTTGGTGATAAAGTATCGGTTTTTCAAACCTGACTATCATGAATTCGAGACTCTACTCAAAGGATGAGTAAATTAAGTAATTTTAGAATTTAATACTCTCTTTAACGATAGTACATTTACATTTCTTTATTATTTTGAATGACAATAAATTTGAAATTTATTTATCAGATTACATTGTAGACTCAGAACGACATTCTATCGGACTATTTGCTTCAAACTCTAACACAGGGTTTCGAATTTCATCAGAAGATTAAATTAAATTGTTTTTGAACTTAGCACTTTCTTTAATGATAAAATCAACTTAATGATAGTACATTTACATTTCTAGATTACCTTGAATGACAATAAATTTAAAATTTAATTACCAGATTACCTTTGAGACTCAGGACCACATTGATCTAATGGTGAACTATCAGCTTCAAACTCTTAACAGGCCTTCGAATTTCAAAAGATGATTAAATTAAATTATTTTTGAACTTGACACTTTTTAAATGATAAATCAACTGAATTAATGTATTTATATTGTAAATTACCACGAATTATAACTAATTTGGAATCTAATTATCGACCGGCCACCGAAGTTTAAAAATCACGATAGCCTGATGGAAAAACTTTGATTTGGAAAGATAAAGAAGGGATTAGAGTTGCAAATCCATTGTATATGGCAGGCTTAGTATACGTTAGATGGGCCACCTTGAGTTAATCATTTTCCCGAGTTGTTATAGAAATTGGAAATATTTGATGCTGATTTAGGATACATTCACATTATCCAGCCACCATATAAAAATTACATTTATATATGGTGGCTGGATAATGTGAATTACATTATAAAAATTACATTTGCCAATGTAAATTATATGTAAATTAAGAAATCCATTTTCATTTAGGTAAAAAAGATTTATAACAATTTATTGCATCAGATACGGAGAATAATATGATAAATTCAAATAAAATAATAAACTTCAAATAGTCACTATTTAAATGTGTTTCAAGTAATCAATAGTTTGATGATCAAACTTAAAAATAATGAAAACATTTTTATATATTATAATTTTACAATAAATGGTAATTTTAAAAGAAATGTTTGTAATGTTTCTTGATCTTTTTTGAAAACTTAATCTGAGTTATCAAAGATCTCTCTCTCTCTCTCTCTCTAAATTCGCAAACATTAGACAATGAGATATGACTTTTTAAAAAAGAATTTTATAACTATTAACTTAAACAGAGTTCTATAATAAGATTTTAGCTTACGGGTGATCAATTTAGAATAAAACCTAGTATCTAAAAGAAATGCATTTATTTTTTGAAAGTAAGAATGTTACAATTACATTACATAAACATAAAGAGAGATTTAAAAAAATATATATGAAAATGAAAATTTAATAAAAGATTTAATTTGAATATAAATATTCAATATTTATCAAATAAATTAGGAATTTTTTAAAAAGCGATTATTAAATAACGTATATTGGTGAAAAGATGAATCCGATTGGCTTTTTTTAGAGTAAATTCAATTTAAATTGTAGTTTTGAAGAAAATAATATGAAATATATTATTTTAAAAATGATTGCGAGCCTTTGAAAGATTGAAGATTGAATTTATTTTTTCGATTATATCTTAATTATTTTATAGATTCCTTAGCTGAAATTTAAAAAAAATCGTTAACTAGTTAAAATTCTAAATTAAAAAGGAAGAAAAATTATCCTCTGCATGAAAATATATTAAAATGTAACGATGTTTGATCCAAAATGAAAATTATAATGCTAAGATGTTTGAATTTTTCTAAATTAATAAAGTACTAAAAATATTTGGTGAGGGAAATAATCATGTAATATGTTTCAAAATAAAATTTAGGCAATATTGTAAAGAATAAAGTTTAGGAATAAGCGAAATATAATCTATAAGATATCCACAATTTTAAAAATAAATTTTAATTTAACATAATCATACTTAACATATTTTGAAATTTAATTTCAATTCATCAAATATGTAATGCGAAAAAACATTTATTAATTTAAATTTTTAAAAAATGCAAATGAGTATATTTTATTCGAAATCCTTGCTTTGCTGACTGTGTTGTTTTGGAAAAATCCTGCTGAGAATTTGGAATTTCTGAAATGAAAATCGTTTTCTGTTCATATCAATGAAAACAATTTCCAATTATGTAAATGTTTTTATCATAAAGAAATAATGTTGACTTAATATAAAATATTGGAACAAACATTTAAGTAATAACAAGGAGGTATGTAACTGTTTTGCAATTCACAGCTAGCTCTAAATCAAAAAGTATCTTCGGTGTTTAAAAATGCCTTGCTAAAAATAAAGTGAACTCACATTTCAAAGCTTTACTTACATAATTAAAATAAATATTGAAATTCATATGTAGAATTTTTTATAAGCTTAATTTAATTTTTCGTATTTCTTCGATCCAATAATCTTTAGCCCGAAATGAATCTATATAATAAATTCTCAGAAAAAAAAGAAAAAGAAAAAAAGCTACTAACATTTTGAAATCCATTCTTTCCGAAAGTAAACGAATAAAACAAAAGTCTAAAAACTGTCTCGAATGGAAACGTGGCAGAAATTTATCTAATTTAGAATGAGTAAAAAGAGTTGGAAAAAATACAGTTTTCTTCTTAGTAAGAAATTTTGAAGTCTATCCTTTAAAACAATTACATGAAACTTCGTTTTGCTGATCCTATTCTCGAATTTCTGTTTTAAAACGCTGTTTTTGCACTTGGGAGAAAGAAACTTTTGTGTTCTTTTTAATCCCAGAGAGAAAGCTGGATAGTTTCTTCTACTCCCCAAAAAAATTATATTTCTTGTCTTTTATATTAGAGGTTTAAGATTATTTTTCTGATATTTTTGGAAGAAAACATTTAAGGTAAAAGTGTTTAATGTAGAATATTAAATCAACCATATGTCAGCATTTTAGAATTTTGAATAAACCAAATTTTTTAAAAAATAATTTATTGATGCTGCATGGATTCAGATATTATCAAATAAAATAGTTTTTTTTAAAAAAAGTAGTATTAATTGATTTTTCAGATAGTATTGAAAACAAGAAAATACAAAGAAAGTTAAAGCATTTAAATTCATGCAAAACGATCAAAATATAAAATAATTTTTTATTAAATGATATGTCCATTTAAAAGTATCATATGTTCATGACTTTAATTTAATAGGCCTATTAAAATATTAAATAGCACATAAAATCAATTATTTCATTGTTAAAAAAATTTAAGCAATTTCCATAAAATGAAGAGGATAACTTTTCTACTGAAGATAAAAAACTAATAATCTTAAATAATTGCACTGCTATATCTATTTGAGAGAATTATTTTATAGGACATACGGAAATTATTCTCTTTAATCTCTATATGTCTGTTTAATCCATGAAACAAATGAATGCACGACAGAAAGATATTAAATAATTTAAAATCATCTCAATATTTCATATATTACTGCTTCAAAGTTTAAATGTTAAGGGAAGAAACAATGTTCAGAAATTTAAAAGCACCTTTTTTCTTTTTATTTTGACATCAATTCCACGCATTTCGGTCACATATAAGTTTAAATAAAAGAACATGAAAATCTTCACAAAAAAATCACTAATTTATATAAAGAAGTATTTTTATCATGTTAATAAAAAAAAAATGTTGTTTCCAATATTCCGATTTTGTTTCCAATATCAACTAAATTGCTGTGTTAAATTTAAGTGGACGAAATTGGATGAAAAAATAAAAATGAGTTATTATTCTCTAAATTAAAAAAATAATTCATAATAAAAAATAATTCAAATATTCATAATAATAACACAACATTTTGCAGGTAATTTCGTATTTCTTATTCTACCAGAAACTCAGATGAAAAATATATTTTTAGAGCTTATTTTAGTATACAAAAATGCCCTCTCTCCAAAATAATTTTAATTTCAATTGTTACCAAGGAAAAGGTTTTAAAACTTTTTTTATTTCCTTTTATATAATTATAAATTCTTAAAACTTTATTTAAGTAAAGTCTTATTAAACTTTCTTTTATTCTGTTGTTTTGCCTGGACTTTCCATTTATTAAACTTTTTTTTGTCTAAACTATTGATGGAATATTTATTAATATTTGTCCAGATTATTACGAAATATAATTAAAATAGCCAGATTATTGCGAAATATAATTAAAATAGCCAGATTATTACGAAATATAATTGGAATCATAATCATCTATTTCATCTGTTATTTAACTACAGTTCGACACTATTAATGTCCATTTTAAAGCTATTCATTAGATTCAGAGAAACTATCAATTTTCTTTTACTAATTCATATTATCAATATTGCAGTAATTAATTACAAAATTATAAATGAAAAATTTTAACCATTAATTAGTAGGAAAATAAATATGATTTAAATTTTTATATCGATATTTTGCAAATTCGATTTAAAAACTATAAAATATAGTTTTAGAAGAAAAAAATGTACAGTTAAAAATCAATTTCTGAAAGTAATTTATTGTAAATAATATAAAAATTAATAGTATTTCCTGTGTGATAATACTATTGTTATCAGCAATCAAAAATTGTTATATGTTCTTTAAATATTCAGTTTCAGTATGATCCAAATCCCTCAGATTAAATTCTCTTGTAATTTGTAGAGTCTGAATCAAAATAGTACGAAACGTACACATATTATATTTCAATTTTCTGAAATACAAATCTAAAAATCCATTTTAAAGAGCCGAGTTTTGTTAAACTTGAACAAAGACCCAGTTTTATATATTTCATTCTCGGAAATATATTCATCAGGAATTTCACGTGTTTACTTTTAATATTTCATATCCTGTGTGAATTTGTCTAACATAAAAGATTCTCCATTATCTTACATGATCTGTACTATCCAACAATTGCTAGAATTTTGTTTTCAAAACTTTATTACTGGCTAAAGTTCAACAAAAGAACGACACGAAAATTTCCCAATCACGTCCAAAAGATACCTTAAATTTACTTTGAAACCCACCTCCCCTTCCCAGTAATTAATTTTGTTCACTGTGCAGAGAAAGGGGCTCCATGCGACATCCCTGGGGCGACCCGTGCCAAAACGATACTCCCAAACAACTCCGTTGGCATCGTTATATTTCTATCGTTAAATTCCGTCCGGAAACGAATTCTGCACAAGGAAGAAGTTCCCCCTATTGGCTAAATTTCTCATGCTGATAACTGGGAGGGAGGTGGAACTGTACCTGCATACATCTTGCGTAGAACGAAAATTCGAGCTTTTCTAATAGCCTTCTGTCGGACGGTTCTTGTGTCCGGGGGGTCTTAAAAGGGGATGTCTCGCAATTTGCGAAAAGTCGTCTGCTTTTGCCCCGCGGGCAGCCTAGCCCCGCTAACAAGTGGAGTCTCAGGAAACGAGCTTTGTCGTCTCTCGCCAGCAGGTGGCGCTGCGTGACTGCAGCGGTCGCTTCTTTTTGTACTCTCCGGCAGATTAATGAGGGCGCTAAACGCATTACGAGAAAGAGAAGGAGACTTTTAACTGCGCGCTAATTAACCCGCCCTTCATTAACACTTGATTAAATTCCAGGCTGACAGTTTTCAGATTGGCCCCGATAAAATTTCGCCCGCATTACGAGAAAAACATTCCCCCACCCCTCTCTTTCCCCTTTCGACCCTTCAACCCCTCCCCTCCCCCATTTCTCTCTTTCGATTCTAACTTGTTGAAGTAATAATGATCCAGAAATTTACGAGCATTTTGTCGATTAATCCCTCTGCTTGCATTTGCTATTGTTGAAAGAACAGCTTCTGGTTTAACTGCTGCCTAGAGATTTTTCCTGTTACAAATTTCTTTACTAATTCGCTTTTAACTTAAAAAATTTAATGTTCAGTTAAGTCAGAAAATAATTTATAAGTGTACTTCAAATTTCATATCTTCTTCTTTAAAATCGAGTACTGAAAATTTGAGATTTTCTTTGATTTCAGTTTGATAAATTAATGATACTCAATTTTCCATAAGAATATATATGATTTTTATTGTGCTAGCTTGTTTGTTAAAAAGAAAAAGAATGGAGGAATAAAATAAATTTCCAGTGTTGATCGTTTGGTTCCCTTTTAGTTCGACTACGTTAAAGGAATATTCAAGCATTTTGACTTTTTTTTTCGCATATTTTAACAAAAATGCTTTGCTTCAACGTTGCTTGTAAGTTTAAAATATTTCGAAGCCTTGATTTCCAAATATTGATCACATTCTAAAAAGTGAAAAACAAACGAGCAATGGTTCCCGCTTTATATATGACAAATTAAAAGATGAAATAAAATAAAATAATACATTCACATACAACAATGTTAAATATTATCTCTCTATTATATATATAACGTTTTTATGTAAACATTATTCGCTTTATTCGCCTTGTGATTGGTAAATAGCGAGTCTCCTGATCCATGACATTTGAGGTTTATTTTGCCATTATTATTTGAGATATTTAATGAAAATTATTATTATATCGTAGTAAATATTTATATTGTACATGACGATGGCATGGTGACAAAGGAAAAGTAAAGTTTTAATTAACGGCAAATTAATAGCAAATGAATTTAAAACCATTTTATATGTTAATTCTACTTTTAGACACACATTTGTAGCAAAATTAATGAATAGTTTTCAGGTTTGTTCGCCTTTATCGAATAACGGAAATTTTTCTTCTCTCTGCTAGCAATTGTTTGAATACCTGAACAATTGTTGTTGTTGTTTATAATGACACTTGCCATGGACAAGTTTTCTGGCGAAATCAGCGATTTTAAGCCAAGGGAGCATCTCTTGTTTTAGTAGAGCCAACTAGGGCCAAGAGTACGTCTTAGCTACTCACGCATCACATTCACTTGCACAACCCCTTTCTACAGGGTGGTACATTCACACATTTCTCAGATAGAACAGATGAAGAACAACCATGACCGAACCGGGACTCGAACGCAGGCCCCCCAGGTCACGGGGAAGACGCGCTACCCCTATGCCAGGACGCCGGCCCTGAACAATACAAGTGATAACTTGCATTGCTTTTTTGAGTAGTAATAGGATGTCCAAAGATGCCAGATAAATAAAAAATGCGAAAAAAGACCACACGATAACCTGTCAATTTGAAAAGAAAGCTGATCGTAAAGCCGCAACAATGGCGGCAAAACATGGAAAATTGAGTCAATATTTAGATATTGGAAATATGAGCAAAGACTGCTCTCTGGGACTTTGAGGTTTGAATTTGAAGTAAGCAGATAGGCAAATGTATGCTAACATTATGGAAAGCTTAAGTTTCTGACTTTGAACTAACTTCCAATGAAATTTGATTCTAACTGAAACTGGCGAACATCGTGTAGAAAATATCGGAGCTGACGAGCGAAAACGAGCAAGGCTCAAACCTTTCCAGTTAAATATATAAAATTATAATATCATCTCATAGCTATTATCATTTATTTGACTCAACTTTCTCCAATTTAAACTCGCAGTTTCATAATTATGTTTTGGAAAAAAAAATCAGAAATTTTTTAAGTGTAACCATATGTTGTATTTATTGCAAATTTTTAAAGTCAGTTATAAATTTTTCAAACAGTAGCACAAAAATAAATTTAAAAAAAAGGAAAGAGAGGAAAAAAAGAAACTTTTAATCTTTTACAGACTTAAGAATTTTTTTAAAGCTTCTTTTTCAATTTTAGTAATGAAATATTTAAAAACTTTTCTTATTGCAGTTCATTTGATAATCTTTTTACTATTCATACATGCAGTTTTATAACTCCTTTTTGAAAGAGTTATAAAAAATTATGCCTATTAAATTGAAAAACTATACGCTAAATAGAAGTCAAAGTCGTTCATGTGGCAAAGTGTTGAAAAAATTATTAAAAAAGAAAGAAAATATTACATCAAAATAATATTTTAAAAGCAATAATATTTTAAAATACTTAGTGTTCAATATTGAATAAATGAAACTTCTAATGTCTATTGCCGAATCAGATGTTCAAAAGAATAAAAGTAATGTTAATTTTTTTTTTATATTTGCTATAAAGTAAATCAGATATAGTTCATATTTCATCTGCAGAATGGCATTACAAATCTTTGATTTCTTATACAGAAGTATTATTAGTCCGTACATATATTTAATTTTTTTTTATTTTTATAAAATAATTTTATTACATCACCTTAAATGTAATAAAAGTGTTGAAATTTTAGATATAAGTTTCTTCTGAAAAAAAGTCTAGATCTTATTTTTTTTCTCTAATTTATTTGAGGCATGAAGAAATAGTTAACAATAAAGAAAAATTTTCATTTTATGGTGAGAGATTTTAGAGTTTAATAATGAAGGTATGTGTAATAAATCCCAAATCTGGAAAAAGTATTGAAAAATGCAAAACAAAAGCAGAAATATTCTTTGATGGATAGGAACTTTCTTTCAAGACACTGAAATTATTCAAACTCAAATGTCACTAACAGTGCATGCCATGAAACTTCAAGTAGTTTAACATGTGCTGCATTTTTATGTCCTTTTCCTTAAATTTGATTCATAATGCTATTGGTCGGATGTATATATTTGGCATGTATGGTATAAATTTGATGATTTAAGGCTTATTTACATGATAAATTAAATAATTACATGATAAATTAATTAAGTCTTATTTACATGATAAAATAATAAATTATAATTAAATACTTGATTCTCAATTTTGAATCCCTCCGCTTTCAAATTTGAGGACTAAGTAATTTCTGTTCTACTGTATCGTGCAATTTTTGTTATTTAATAAAAAAAATACTATTCTTCTGATAAATTTCTATATGTATCCAGTATTTTTGCGGCAAAAAGTATTCAGCTATGTAATGAATAGTAATTGGATTTCTGCGAAGAATTTTATGTGAATTATGTATATGGTAAAAACTGAATGACAAAGAAAGAATCGTAAAAGAAAGGCTTGATGATGAGGTCGTGTTCCGTGTTACCACGGAAAGGGGTTGCGGTAGCTTCTGAGGGTAAAGACCCCTGAGTCTGACTTCTAGCTCATATGAAGATGAAAATCACACATTCGCTTGCACAACCCCTTTTTACAGGGGGCACATTCACACACTTCACAGATAGAACACAGATGAAGAACAACCATGCCTGAACCAGGATTCGAACCCAGGAAGCCCAGATCACTGGGAAGATGCTCTACCCCTATGCAAGGACGCCGGCAAAGAAAGGCTTATTAAGCTTAATAAATTGCATTATTCACAAACAACTTACATTATTAAAATTGCATAGAAACTTTGAATAGAGATGAGATAAAAGAATATAACCAAGAATTTAAAATAAATAGAATGATGAAGTTCATTAAGGGGCAAATCCATATTTTAGGGCGTTATTTTGTAAAACAAAAATTATTAGCATTTTTCTTAGATTTTCAGTATGTTATTTATAAATATTCCTAAAGATTATAGTACTTTACTGTTATGCAAGCAAATGTATCTCGATTTAGTAATTATAATAATTAGGATTCAACTCTTTCAACTTTTGAAGGGAAATGTTTTTATTGCAACAGATGCATTTGAATCAGTTTAAATTAAAAGAACGCACTAGTGATAAGATATTTTTCATGTAAAGATTTATAAGATAAAAAAAGAAGTTTGATTCAAAATTTTGAATTTTAATGCAAAGAATCAAACTGCGCTCATTCAAAATTTTGTTCCTCAAAATTATTATAAATTATAAATTTTCATTGTGTAAATATAATTCTAAATTTCTGAAGAACCTCTTATTTTAAGTTAATATTTAGTCTATTTACTTTATCTTTGCTTTTGGAACTAATACCCCATTGAATTAGGTTAATCATCCTTTTTTACCACTCTTTATCAATACATTCAAACGCCTTTTTTTTATATATAAATTCACCACCATATAAATTCATTCTACTTACATTTAATGATGAAAATAGTCAATAGAAATCTAGTATTAAGTTAACTTTTAGTTGATTGAAAAATGTAACTAATCTTAATTAATGTATTCTGTTTTGCAGATGTTTTGCTATCACTGTCCTCTAAGTGTTCCTCCTTCATCGGTTGCTCCGAGACCTCCACCTCTGCCCTTCTCGGTCTACTCGGCAGTATCACCATGTGAGTACCACATGTTGATTTCTTTTTTGTCTTGATGGATCTTCAACCTACTTTTTATATTGAATTATTATTTTCATAACTTCGATATAAACTGTTTTAGTATCACGCAAACTTTAAATACTATTTTTTTGTATGTTTTGATTTCATCCTTCATTTATGGAGTTTTGTGTTGTTTTACCAAAACTATTCAGATTTTTATTTCATAATAATCAATGTAATTTTAAAGATACTCACATTTGGAGTAAACGATGGATATTTTCTTATTTTTGCTTCAATCTTTAATCGCGATTCTTTGCTTTCTTTGTTGACTCGAGTCCACCTATTGAAATTTCGCGATCCTCTACGTGATCACAAATTGATAAATATTAGAAGACATTAACTGCATAATAAAAGGTATTAATTGTTAAAATATGTTTTCCAACCATTTCTTAGATTAGCGATAATTATAATAGAATTCCATAACTTCTTGTATTTTATGGCGCTTAGATTCATATGTAGAAACTCCTCGTCGTTACAAAGCAGTTAGTTATCAAATCGAAATATTAACAACCTGTCAGCTTCACAAAGCTGACAATGTATTTACTTTGGCATTTCTGTTATAATTTAAAGAGAAAATGTTTTTTAAAAAAATGAAATTATCGTCAAATCTATTACAAATGCATGTTTCGATTAAATGATGTAAGAGCAGAAAGTTGGTTGCGTTTCGTCCAAACATTAGAAGGGAAAAAAAAAAAAAACAACTATCAGACTGTGTGCTTTGGAATCAAATGTGCTAGAGGATTTGGAGGAGGGGTGGGGGTATATCCAATTGCTCGCACGGAATCGAATAAAGTACCGCAATGGATGGGGCGTTATAAACTCATTACGCACTTCAAATTCGTCCGCCCCAGGGCAGGCACTCCAATAAAATTGAAGGGCGTGAAGTTGTTGACTAATGTAGCGCGGTCGCGCTGTAAAGAAAAAGGGTGTGGATAGGTGTAGGTGTGCAGAAAATTTTCCTGGCGGGTTGGATAATGCAAATACGATCCTTTTTTATTTTTTTCCTCTCCAGAAGAGGTTTCCACATCATCAAGCCCCGGCAAACAAACCCGCAGGCTCTCTTTCTCGAGGCCGGGCGCTTTTGTTGATTGCAGCCTGGCGAGCCCGCGGGCTCTTCCGTCAGAAAATTCGCTTTTCACACACTCGCGCGCTCCGATGCTGATTTGAAAAGAATTTCGGTGTTTGTCGGTGGTCGCTGTAATTCGCCATCTATTTGCACAAGGCGAGAAGAACAGGTGGGTGGGAATAAGGGGAAGGGGTGCATGCGGTGGCACGCGCGCCAGCGAGAAGAATACCCAATTGAATAAAGGCGATCGACACAAAAGTTATTACCAACCCCGCCAACGAGATGCTGCTACAAATATGTAAGGAAGATACGGGGGATGGTAAAAAGGAATCATAATAATAACAATGAAAAAAAGTCTTCTCTCTCACTCTCACTATCCATCCATCGGTGGTGGAAAGCGAAATCTTTGATGTCGTAATAACATCCCAGGCTTTGTTGCTAAATATTGACTCAAGACGAAAACCCCGCGCCTTGGCTGCTGTGATACAAGGAATGTAAATTCGAAATTTGTGTTTGCGAATCAGAGCCGTGAGGGGTGGTGGTGGTGATGCTCTCCTCCAACAAAAGTAAACTCGTTAGCATCACAAAAGCAGATTGCGGCTCAGACGATAATGACGTCAGCAATTCCAAACCGAATAGGCACTTAAAGGAAAAGGGTGTGTGTGTGTGTGTGTGTGTGCAGAGCGAGCACAGCAGCGAGTATGCCTTTAATCGCGTAACTAATACTCTCTTGGAACCTGGCAACTCGGGGGGGTCTGGCAAATCATAAGGTAAAAGGGGGGGGCAGTGGTATTTTTAAAAAAGGTGAACCTTTTCTCTCTGCATATTTTCCATTTATTCCGATAACCTCTCTTCGCAGATGCCCCGGGGGTCCTGTTTTAAAGCCCAAACATTCTTAGCAAAACATCGTCAAAATGTTTGCTGAAAATGCTTTTCTGCCTCGAGGGCACGGCATCAGATTTGGTTCAGCCAACCGAACTCTTGCGCATTGTGTGAGAACTTATGAGTAAGAGGGAGGGAGGTTCACAGGTGGGGGGTGCATCGTTCGCAACAATTTAAACAGGCATCGTTTACACTCCCAGTGTGCTGGTGTTGCTGCAGTCCTTCCCCTTTTCACTGAAATCAACAAAATTTCAGATTTATCATTTTTATACATCGGAAAAGGGCATCTTTTGTCTCAATTTTTACACGAATATTCGGAAGGTTTATTGTTAAAAATATCGTTTGCTGGAGAGGGGGCATCCCATGAGAAGGGGAGAGCATATAAAAGGGAATGAATAAAATTTTGCCATCGCAAACAAGTTCGGGGACTCGTTAGTTAGCTAACATTTTCAGATCGGATTTTCCGGCGTTCTTTTTAGAGGCAAATGAGATTCCTTCTGTTTCTTTAAACGCTCGCCCGAGAGCAGAAGAGATAGCAAGCTCGATCTTTTAAAGAGCTTAACACCAAAAGCTTCTTTGCGCCAAAAGTTTTAAGAAGATTTATGGAATTTTGATGGGAGGTGAAAGTTGTTTCCGGAAGCATCGACAATGAATATTGTTTAGTCTAAGTTTGAGTTTAACGGTTACACACTTTCGTTGTTATGAAAAGTTGATCCATATATGAAAAAGTAAATATTTTTGATCGGTTTCTTAGAAATGTTTAAGTAAGAACTTTTTATTTTGATTTTAAAAAAAATTAAGTGCTGAGAATAGCACTGCTCCATGAAAATAATTGATTTTCCATTCATTCTAGGAAATTTAATTCACGAGTAAATTTGAGAGTGATACAAAATATTATATGAGTTCTAGGAAGTTTTAAAAATCAATATAAAATATATACTTATGAAACCAGTGTATGTATAGTAGTGTTCATTCTAATCGAGATACGATAACTAATTTCTAAAAGGTTGGAGATACGTATATACTAATTGCTGGAAAAATGCTCTGAATGACATAAATAATTAAATAATTAAATTTAATGCTATTTCAGTCAGTAAATGTACTGCTGTAAAAATTACGAAATATTTGTGAAGTTCGTCCTCCCACTGAAGGGTGGCACCTCCTAATTGAAAATGAGAAGCTTCCGGTATCTTAGCTGGTTCTCGCCACCCTGTGAGTGAAGAAAAAGGTGAGTCGGCTGCCTCCCATCGATGACGGGACTTACTTCCCAAGGGAAGGGTTGTACCGTGGCCGGTAATGGCCATTAGGATTCAACAACAGTTTCTGCTAGTGTTGCTGGCCGATCATGCAGATTGCGGCGGTCTTATCATGCATATTTTTTCGTGCGCTTTCAAGTGGGTCGGAATAGCCGGTTACAGGTTATATGTTATGAAATTTCCCAACTCTTTTATTCCTATTTAGTAAAATAAACTTTACATCCAAACATCTTAAAGAGAGAGAGAGAAAGAAAGAAAAGAACCTCGACTATGAATAATACATTCGGATGGTCATTAAAAAAATTTAGAATAAGGGTTTGGAAGGAAAAAATAAATAACTCTTGCGTTGATCGGTGGATCATTTCTAAACATCCATTAAAATATCTTAAAATCATTATGAAAGTAATGATTTTCAAATCTCGGCCAGTTTTAATCGAAGAATAGAGGAACTTTTTTTCAGTTAAACATGTTTGTATGTCGATAATATTTTGCTAAATATGAATAATACAGCTGGAGGCTATTTAAAAAAAATTAGAAATCATAATTTTCATAGCGGTACATTTGTTTACTCAAACAACATGGAATATAATTTTTTTTATACCATTCAAAACCTTTTTTTGATTGGGTGCGAATGCCGGTTTTCAACAATTTGGAAATTAGCTAAAGAACCACTTTTACAGCTATCATCTAATATATGCAATAACAAAAGTGTGAGAAATGAAGAAAAAATAATTTTTTGAAAAAGAAAAAGAATGATTAAAGGAAATACTTCTCAAATAAACTTTTAGGTTATCGAAACCCCCAAAACTATAGCAATAATACTAATAAATAAATAAATAGGAGAAAAAAAATTGGAAAAATACAGAAGAACGTTTTTTTTTTTTCATGTGATGGGAGCCATGAAAATTACTCAATATCCTTATACTTGGAACCAGAAGGGTTGATTCTTTAAGAAATTTGGTATACCTGGAACGTCATTTCATTTTTATGCAATGAAAACATGATATATCTGACATGAGAGCACAACATAAAATCAAAATAGATACAGAGAAAGAATATATATTTAAAAATAGAACCTTAAAAACTACTCTACATACTTTATTACTCTATACTTTTTATTACTCTATTAGTTACATACATTTCAAAGTAATAAAAAAGAGATATACATTAAAAATTATTTTACATAATACATTTATTTATATATTTTTTTAACGTAACAAGTAAAATTGCATTCATTAATAAAATACAAATAGAGCATAAAAAATATTCAAGAAATCCACAAAAATATGAAAAATTTGAATATTTTCTGGAAAGATATGAAATGCTTTTAAGCAAAAAATAAATTTCAACAAGAAAAAGATAAAACTGCTAACTAATCATCGAACTTTTCCAACATACCTATATTTGCATGCTACTTTAAAAAATGCATCAAGAATACTTATATAAGCTGGCAAACATCAGAAAATTCCTAAACACAAAATAAGTTACATGCAGTTAAACAATAGAAATATTAGCCTTTCTTTAAAAAATCGAAAGAGTGGTGCTCTTTTAACACGAATACGTATTGGGCATATTGAATATAAGGCATTTTTTGTTAAAGCGACAATAGATCCTATATGCTCATACAAAGAAAAGCAAAACTCTCTGTATGCTTTCCACGTTATTGTACAATGTTCATTTCTAGTTCTTAATGCTAACATTACTTTTCAGATAATCTCAGTTGTTGTCTTGTGGGATCAAAGAATGTCTTATGATTAACATTAACCATAAAAAAACCATAAGACTTTATTCTTTAATTTCATAACACTTTTTCTCTTTTTACACATATTTTTATACACATATTGAGCTATTATTATCTGATGTTTTTATTATCCTGTAGATACTTCTAAAAATTGGTGCGATTGTATTTTAACCAAATACAAATATACGTTTAGCATAATATGGTAATTGAATGTTCTTTTGACAATAAATTATTGGGTTGTTCGGAAAGTAATTTCGCTTTTTCCCGGCAGAGGATTTAATTGTATTTTTTTGCACCCAACTTCACATTTAAGCCGTATAATTTTTATATGCTTTGAGAGCTCATATAGCAAGGCTTGTGTATGAAAAATTCCAATTAATTCTACTCAGTAGTTTTTGGTTGGTGCCCTTTTAAATATGGACAGCGATAAGCAGCATTTTCGACATATCTTACTGTTTTAGTACAGAAAGAGTAAAAATGCTGTTCAAACCAGAATGAAATTGACCGATGTGTATAGAGAAGGTGTGTTGACAGTACGCCAGTGCCAGAAATGGTTCACTAAATTTTTTAGACGGTAAAACCTTCAAATCAAATGAGGAGGTCAAAAACCACCTCTATCAGTTTTTTGGCAGCAAAGACCAAAAATTTTATGAGCGTGGAATTATGCTACTACCAGAAAGATGGCAAAAGGTGTTGGACCAGAACGGCCAATATATAATTTAATAAAGTATTTGTTTATTATACGAAAACTGTCTTTCATTTCAAAAAAAAAAAAAAAAACGAAATTACTTTCCGAACAACCCAATAGAAGCAAACTAAAGAAAAGAAAAAAAGGGGGGGGGGGAAATCACTCTTTCTCGTAAGCATAAAAAAGTTTAATTTCAAGGGTTCTCGCGCATTATTCGTTGGACTTGGATGACTATGCGATAGATTACAGTACTGTCTTTAAGAATTGCGAAATTGCTGGCAGAAGGATATGACTTTTACAATGCATCATTTCCTTTTAACTATTTCATTACAATCAGTAGGAATTTGTTCCTCAGGTTTCTCAAATCTTTACACTATACTGTACAGTTTTATATAGATTTGAGTATACATTTGTGTTTTGCTTAGTAATATAGTCAACCGATCCTAGTAAACATTTTAGATCCTTTCTTTTTGACTTATCAAGTTTAAAATTTGATACAAATCTAAGAATTTTATATGAAAAATTTATTCAGTGTTGAAGAAATCATACAAAAATACCTCTTGTATTCCTCTCATTAAAATAAATTATGAAGGATTTAAATGAGAATTTTGTAGGCATTTCAAAAAATTTAAATATTTTATTGAGCCAACAAGTTGGCTTGGTAAAATGTTCCTTCTTCCTACGTGATCAAGATAATATATTTAATAAAACTACCCTGGATTGTGAGTATAAAGATAGATCACTGTTGAGGGTTAAAAAGCGATATTGAATCTGTTTAAAAATCAAAAGAATAATTCATTCCATTGAAGAAATATAAAAAAATATATTTTTAATTTTTTATGTTCTTTTTTTATATTTTTTATATATTATTTTAATATTATTTTATGTCCTATTTTTTAAATATATAATTAATCTTATTACTATATGCTCAATTTTTTCCAATTTTTGTATGAATAAATTATATTAAAATAATACACATTTTGTAAACTATGTTTATTAGTGTTTTTAAAAATGCTTCAAATATGAAATATCTGGCTTTAAACTTGAATAAACATCGTTTTAATTGTTTTAAAAATAAATATTATTTTTGAAATCGTGATTATAAATTTCATATTATAATTATACAAAATTATATTTATATTCGCATATAATTTTGTAAATCTGTCGAAAAAAATGTCACATTTTGTAGGCCTACATAATTAGACAGCTATAAGATTCTTGATGTTAAATTTACTTTCCTTTCTCTCAGTTTTTAAATTCGAAAACAAGCTTTGAAAAAACCTTTTGTACTGTAGAAACTTGAAAAACATTTTATATAACAAATTTTATTAAACAAATTATTTTGATTTCCTGTTAACAGTTTCAAAAAAAAATTAGCGACTGAAAATGTATATTCAGTTGATTTTTCGAATAAATCTTGAGTTTTCCGATAATAAACGTTACTTCATTATTCATCTCTTTAAATTAAAAAAAATCTAAATAAGAATTATTGATTAAAAAAATTTTTTTTGTGCTTCAAAACGTATTATAAAAACGTTATTTTTTTCTCTGCCTTCAGGCGATCTTTTCTTATTTGCATGTAAATTGAATTCATTGTTCTGCTAATAGAACTTGTTCGTTTTAGAAATTTACACTATCAAAAATAATGAAATAAAATTCATCATATGAGGCAATTTATAAAAATTAGTGTTCATATTATCATGATAATTCACTTCATTAAAGAATTAATTATTCGAACTACTTTTAAAGAGATATTACCTACATTTCTCTTTTCATTACTTGACAATATATTAAGAACAAATTAAAATTTCTGTACGCCTTCGTTAGTGAACAAAGAAAATATTATTAGCAGTTTTTAAAGCTTTAATTGCCTTTCATTATTCTTAGTGAAAAACTCAGTAATTTTTTTCCGTGCACGAACTTGTTACAAAAAGATTCAATTTATAAAAAAATCGTTTGAACGTTCTTATTTCGTTTCTCTTCCTTTTTTCACTTTGGCGTGAAATTTCATTTTCAAAAATATCTATTAATTGACAATCATCCACATTAATACCGGAATAATTGCGATTTATCTTTTCTCTTTACAATCAGTTTCAAATTAGAAATTCATAATTTTTTTCTGCATTTGTTTGCGTATAAATGTTTTGAGATGAAAGAGATCAAGATTTCAATTAGAATTTAAATGGAAGAAAATTAATTGGATAGAAGTATGAAAAATAATAATCAAATCCATTTATGTAAAATAATGTTACTTCCGATTTTTCAAGAATTCTAATTTACGAATTAAAAGCTATTATTTTAACCTATAATAAATATTTTATTTCATATAATATTTTTTCGAATTTTTTTAAAATATAATCATTATATACTAATCTTTTAAACATCAGTGACACTTATTTTAAGAAGAATATTAATAGGAAGTTAATTTTATAACTATACATTTCTTTATTATAAGATATAATTACTCCAATGATAAAATTAACATACATATAATTATTCAGAAATCATGTTATATATTATATTTTAATCAGAGATCGTAAATCTAAATGTGATCTGAATTACTTTATATCAATGCTTGGTCTTGTTAATGATTTCAAAAGGACTAATTGCTATAATTCAAATAAACATACTGCTTTCTATTTGCTTATTTTAAATATTTACAATTATTTAAATGTTTAGAATTTTGCGATCAATACTATTTAGCTATGATATAGAAATTTCTTGTGAACATTTCATTAAGAAAATAATTTTTTATAATTTTAAAAAACGATTTCATTAACCAATGGAAACATGAAGAATTATTTAAAAATCATGTTTGAATATATTTTTTAACAATTTATTATAAATTTTAAAAAAAGTGGGAATTCTCAGTAAATTTGCAGAATTTATCAGCATTTCTACAATTTTTAAATTCAAATATGTTAACATTCTTTTTATTCTTTCTGCTAAAATCTCTCTTTTATTTTGAGTAGTTGCACGTTTTCAAGGATAAAAAATTTACAAGTTAATGCTAAATGTAAATAAATATTCCAGTTCAATATGAAATAAACTTTACCGTGCAAAGCAGCAAACGAAAAATAAAACGTTGCCATTTTAAGAAGCAAAAATTGATAAGATACCAAGTTCCCATGTTTTTTAACGTACTCTTTTGTTATACAACTCGGACTATTCGAACATTCTTCTCACGTTCTCTAAACTCATGTTCTCCCTTTCTGATCTCGTTTTAGACAGCGGTTATGGTTACCAGTCGGACCTGCATGACGACAATTTCGTGAGAAGAAAACAGAGACGAAATAGAACGACATTCACAGTTCAACAGGTAAGAACCATTATATTTCCTTTGCCTTATAAGAAAAATTATGTACGTGGAACATTTACCTTTTTATTTTTCTTTTCAAAGTCACCCTAACCTACACCTGAGCTGAATTTAGAGGCAGTTTTTCATGCGCGAAGTGGAATCTTTGAATATTACGTTTGATCTGTGTAGCAACATCAAACGTTATCGTCTGCTTCCTTCGAGAATGTTGTTACCATCGCGTTTCGCGCGCTTGACTTGAATTTGTGGAATAAGTTGAAGAACTGTTTTTATTGCTAAAGTGGACTTGTAAAGGTGGCATTGAGACTCTTTGTTTTGAAGAATAAAAAAGCATTTGTATTTCCCATATGGAAATGTCAACAGGAACAAATTTTCTGATGCGGGAAATAAATTATATTTTCTTTGCGGATTCAGGAAAAACATTTACTTTATCAGCGAAAACATATAGGATATCTAGAGTATGTTTCACAACAAGCGTAAGAATGCATTCTTTTTCTTTGTGAAAAATTTCAAATATGTCGACAGCTACCCCCCTCCCCCCATTCTTTTGTATAAATTCAAAAGGAACTTCGCGCCATACTATGGTAAGAAAGATGAAAATGAATTTGAATTTGAAAATGAACTTTTTTGGGTGCATTAAACAGATTTATTTTCATAAAACTACATAATAATCTAAATATAACATGTAATAAATTTATTAAAAATCTGTTAAAAATTTGGACATACTATGTGATTTAAATTTTGGATTTCATTTCATTATTTTGTAAAATTTTGCGTTATGGTATTAATGGCTAACAATATTAAGATAGAATTCAAATATTCACATGGCGAATCATTGAAATATCTGATTATTTACATACTTCATATAAAAGGTATTGCAATCCTTATAAATGTCAATATTGAGTTTTGGATAACTCTCCACATTGCAACCGCTACTTCAAATATGAAATGAAGTGTTTTTGAAATTATATCTGACAGTCTCTAAACACGGTAACTCATGAAGTAGTAGTGTGTATTTGATATGTACATCAAATTTATGATATCTATAAAATTTTAAGGAAATCTCCCATCTAAAAATCTATTTAGTAATGCATAAAATGTATGATTTTTATCAAATTTTAAGGAAATCTCTCT